>JAOBRC011114223.1:0-15971 GCA_027575255.1 Scolionema suvaense | reverse complement strand
CGAAATGGGTAGTGACCACTATTTTTCTGTATTTGTAATCGTATCTAACATCTCTTCATAAAAAGAGTATAAAAATCCACGTCCAAATCAAATTTTTTCAGAAAATTTAAAACATCTACAAAAAGTGGCCCAAATTTAGGCCCGTTTCCTCCCGAAAATGGGCCCATAACCCCCGAACGGTAAATGTTCGACCAAAAATAACTTCATATTCGTGTTCATCGATAAATTTTAGAAAAAGTCACGTTTCGTTCACCCGTGGCATGTGTTCAAACATTTTTGTGACGTGATCCGAACCCCCTCCCCCAGGCCTGAATAGGGTTAATCAGCAACAATGAAAACAAGAGTACGACGCAAGCTTCGTATATCCAGCACATTATTTTGTGCATTCAAATGCTATTGAAAAATAAATGATAATTGAGTAATTTGGTGAGAACCAAAAAAATTTGGCTCGTGCAGTCTCCAGACTGATCAACTGAAAATCCTTCCGTTGTGTTACCTCATAGATACATCCATGGTTACCTTCAGATACATGCCGGAGATTCTAGGAATGCATTCTAGTCTACTAGAGTTCTAGATGTTGTTTTTCTGCGGTGATGACCTTTTTGTCTTGAGATCTGACGATATAAAAAATGAAATTTTTAAGAATTGGTAAGAACTTGACATAACATTTTTCAGCGTGGCTCAGATTTTCTATCACTTTTCCTAAGCATTTTTACCAAGCAGAGGTATTTTCATTCGCTCGACAGGTTTATTATATGTCTTCTTATAAGAAGCCAGGCACCAGTGGAAGACGTAAAAGTTACCTTAAATTTTTGAGATTTAGGAAAACGTTTTATTGGGTTTTTTAATCATGAAAGCATTCAGCAGAATATGATCAACAAGCAAGTTTGAAGAACTTTTTCTACTTCCTTGAACCAACTAAACAATGCTTTACAATAGCGCAGCATGAAAGCAATCCCACACCATAGTCACAAGCAAAGCAAAAAACGATGCACTTCTCAGACTAACAGTACACTTGTTGGACTATCGATACACTTGTGGGACTAACAGTACACTTGTTGGACTATCGATACACTTGTCGGACTAATAGTACACTTGTCGGACTATCGATACACTTCTCGGACTATCGAGTTGTCGGACTATCGAGTAGGACCCGTCAGGGCTGGCGACGCATATGAACCTTTGTTCTCACAGAAATTGGCAACACTTCCCTTTTGACTACCTTTAAAAAACATTTTCAAATGGAAACATCAAAGAATTACATTTGTTGCTCTGTGTGTTATTAGCCTTACCCATGAGTGTCACCATTATGCTCTCTATGCGATCAAGGCGGCTATGTTCTGTTCGTTTTGACAAAGCTGAAGTTGTGAACCCTAGTGGCGGTTGAGGTGGCAACAACAGATTTTCGAGATAAGTTGGATTCAATGAATTCTATCAAGACTCCTGTTGATTTACTTCTGGCTAGTTGTGGAACACGTAAGTCTCCTTGCGATACTAACATCTAGTCCCAACATCCCATGATTAATGTAATAGCATTAACTGGTCGTAAATGTTGAACGAAAAACACATCTTGGAAGCCTTGTCAGAGTATAAGTAGCAAAATTGAGTAATGTTACCCCTATGTCAATATGAATGTGGACTATATCAATGTGAATGTCCTTTATTTATGAAATGAACAATGGACACCCAATGTTGTGAGTGCAAATTTACAGTCAAAGAAATACGCATCCACTTCTCTGACGCTTGCAAATGTGTATTAGTCAATAATGTGCACTGTGCGGCCACTTTTGTAGCCAGGACCGTTATTGGGAGGTGGCCACTATTCAGAGGTTTACTACAAAGCGTCTTTAAATTCTCCCGTGGGAACTTGAGTTTCAAAGTTCTGATGGCATTAGAAAAATAGAAGACATATGATAAGGATATTTCTTGGAAGTATCGGTAAAACCAAGCACTTTTTTGTACAAAGAAACAATTTTTGAGAACAAAATGGATGCTTTATCAGAATAGTATTTTTTTTTTCATAAACATCAGACGTACGATAAAAAGCAGAACAAATACATACATGAACTTCCCTTTAATTTTTTCATTTGAGACAGCACCAGGTGGCTGCTAAACGCTATTGGGAGGTGGCTGCTTTTCGGAGGTTCTCTACAAAAGAAAACGTGCAGGAAGCATTCGGGACTGAAAATTAGTGGCCGTTACTGGGAGGTGGCCGCTATTAGGAGGTGGCAGCTTTTAGATGTTTGGTTGCATTTCTTTCATTTATAAACTGAACGGTGGACGGCCGTCGTCAGGCTGTCAAATAGGATGTGTAGACGAATGGAAAAGAGGTTTCTTGAATCTGATCATTGACCTGCCCGCAAGATCTTTTGTTTTAATTGAGCCGTTTGTAAATTCACAAACTAGGCTGTCCATCCCAGAACGTTAACAGTTTTTATGAGAGATCATTGCCAGGCCGGCCAGGCCAGGGCTTATTGTCTATCTGGTGTGTATGCAATTTGTAGATAAGTGTATTTCTGTATGGGGCTCGACGAAAAATGTCGATTTCTATAGTATGATTCGGACTGGTGCACTTTTTGTGATCTCCGCGAAGTAATTTAAACATGTATTGTTTTTTGTCGAACACGCGCTGTGTCTGTTGTTGTGTGCACCTGGCCTGTTTTTCGTCTTCGTTGGTCTACTATAGTAACTCAGTCGTATGAAACTCTGCTGTCGGGAAATATTGAAGTTGATATATTTGCAGGGCATCTGATGCCATGGAAAAGCTGTTCCGCAACCTGGAGCAAAAAAGGTCTTTTGCTCTGTTTGCAAACGCTCCATGAACGTCAACAAGAAGCAAGGCTGTTGCCTTGAAGACAGGCGATTTTGAAAGCTTTTCCTTGCCACGAACGTGTTTCCTGAGAGTGGTACAAAATGTTGAGTACCTAACAATTTGGATGCTTTAATACCGAACATGTCCAAGATTATCTTGTCAAAGCATTTTGCCAGCGAAAAAAACAAAACTGAATTCAAAAAACAAATAATTCTAAAATATCTATAAGTTAAACTCTTGGCATTTAATTCGATTCTCTTTTAGACTTATTTCTATTTGTTACCAGCTCTACTGAGAAAGAAGTTGCTGTAAAATCTGCAAATTTCGCCGGAGTTCCCAACAACGGAAGAAAAATTGGCAATACACTTTCGTACCCACTGCTATTTATACGGCTCGTTACACCATAGTTTACACGACCGTGTAACCGATGATCTCACTACGTTCCCACTGATGCTGCCCAGCGACTAAATACCGTCAGGTAAAGGGGATACGAAAGTGTATTAGCGCCGAAACATTTTACCTCATTAAAGGAAGTCATTTTTATATAAGCACCAGCGCTATAAGCACCATCAGCCTCGATTTCATCAAATATCTAAGCACCGGCTAACCTCCTTGGGCTCATATATTCTCTCAAGTAATTTCTTTCCTCTCAATTTAGCCTTTGGTGAAAAATAGTCTTGGTTTGCTCAAAGCACAATAGTGTCACTGCTTCCTGTAAAAACGAGAGTGTATGTACTTAGCGCAAAAGTCTGAAAAGTTCACCTTAAGCCTTGCTTTAATTAATTGTAGATGATTTACATAGGCACCACTTAAGCATCTATTATTGCTGGAATTGCCAAAAATTTAAGCTCCACCGAGGCTGATTTTCGATTTACTGGTGCTCCTAAAAAAACGTGTAAACTACAAAGATGAATGCCTCAAAAAAAGTTCTTAAAATTAAAAAAATATATATGCATTCTTTGTAAACTGCCCTTTCGGGGATGTTCTTAAGGTTTAAAAACTGAGTAGGACAGAATTCCATTTCCTGCTCTGAATCACTGGCAGCGACAACGTAGAAATTTCTTGAGTACTTCTGAATTCAGCATTCACTTATGTGGCATTTTGAAGACAGTTTTGCA
This sequence comes from Scolionema suvaense, assembly GCA_027575255.1. Classification (NCBI taxonomy): domain Eukaryota; kingdom Metazoa; phylum Cnidaria; class Hydrozoa; order Limnomedusae; family Olindiidae; genus Scolionema; species Scolionema suvaense. The sequence goes on along the minus strand of JAOBRC011114223.1, from coordinate 12,041 downwards.
TGACTAACTTGACTATATATTTTGTCCGGAAGTGGAGTAAAGTTGCAAAAACATAAATTTAAGTAAATATGGGCATTGAAAAAATCACGATAGAATAATTACAATCAAAAAGTGGCACTGTCGTTCTTTCTTGGCAAATTTGATGAATGCGAATGTGTATGCAGTAATCGCACTAACAGTGGAAAGAATATTAAGTGCCTTCCCAAAGGTCTCTATGTGCAACAAGCTTGCCCTTACCTTATACACTCCAACAAGAAGAAGGCTACTCAGTACTTACGTACTTTCAAAATATTTTCTGTTATGCTCGCCAAGTATCACCGAATAGAGACTGGTATCTTGACTGCGATAAATGAAACAGTGTGCAGCTGACAAAATATGCTTCTTGTCGATTAAAGTTCCTCCACAGATAAAGTCATTTTTGTAGAGAATAGCCACTTGCCATGGCCAGTACGACTTAGTAGCTGATTCTCCACCAACAATCACGCTTGCGAGTGCAGCCATTTTGCGAAATGGTACAATGCCACAAGAAGTTTCTGAAAAACAAAAAACAAAACGTGCTTCTTTACGTAGCCCGATGGTATGTCTCACCTGCTGCAATTTCATGCTATTTCTGAATTGTGTGAAAACAAATCGGTTCGAAAAACCAGAGAAATCTCATTTGACACCCCCCCCTCCACCCCGGCCCCCTCTAAAATCTGTTTGGATGCCCCGTTACGCTTCAAACTTGTCATAATAATAGTATGGACCGGAACATTTTCTTTCACGTTAACAAATTACCCTTTACCTTATTCATGACATCATCATTCTAGGGATTACCTTCATCGCTCTCGAATAAGCGGTCCTCTCGAATAAGCACCCCCTCTTTTGAGAAAATTATTTTATAAGTGCCCCTTTCGAATAAGCGCCCCCTGTCTTGGCCTAGGGCGGGCTCGTCTATAAAAATGGGGATTGTAGCGCAGTACATCAACGCATACTTTTAGAGGCGGGAGTTTGATGATGTTTTTGATAGCGGGACATCAATGTATACTTTTTGTTTTTTTGATTTCGGAATGAAGACCATCATAAAAAAAGCGAATCAACACCAATCTCTAAAAGTATCCACATCACTATGAAGACCATCATCAAAAACTTTGGTCAGTTGGTCAACTCCCGTCTCTAAAAGTATCCACATCTACATTCGGCTTCACCCGCAAATCAAAAACATCATCGAACTTCCACCTCTAAAAGTATTCGTTTTATGTGTGTATCAAATTTATGCAAGCACATCGCCGCAAGGCGGCTCCGCATAGGATGCTAAAAAATGTCGGTCAACTCCCATCTCTAAAAGTCGCACAAGATGCTCAAAGTTTCTATCGCATGCACACGCACAACGCCGCAAGGCTTACAAATCATCGCTACGCATCATTAAGTCCTACAACGATTGCCCGTATTGCGGATCAGGATCAACAATGGTTCAAAAAATCTTGTTTGCCTTGCTTTCTCCCTTCGGCTCAAAATGCGATAGTGTTCTACTCCTTTGAGTCTGAATATCCCAGTGCATCGTTAGTGTTTTTAATGCTTCGTGAAATTCTTCTTGTTGTGTGAATAACATAAATAAGAAAGTATAAGGGCCAACAGTAAAATTATCAGAGTCGTAATTTGATTCATCATTATTTTATGTATTGTAAAAAGTTTCACTCAGGTTGCAATTCACTGTTTTACGAAACCTCTGGCGAGGGATGAAATTTTATCTGCCAAGAAGTGTCATTTATCGTCATCTCTATTTAAAGCGATTTTGTTCTGTCTTACTGCATATGTCTCATGTTTTTTGCTCTGAAATAGCAACTGCTCTCTATAGACCGTTGTATCATCCTTATCATCATCCAATAAACATCGCTTTGTAGTCCTTAAATGTTAATATTTCTGCCACCACACATTTTTTAGTTCCTTTACAGCGCTTTTCCTCAGAAGCATCCGTTTTCCGATATGCATACAATTTGGGCCTCAATGCAACGAACTCGGTCATCATTCTTCCATTTAGTTCGTCTTTAATCATTCCAATAAATTTTTTGTTTTTTCCCAATTGGTAATGGTCTTTTTTGTTTTTCATCGTAGCTACTTGTGTCGAATCGAGATTTTACATCCTCTGCAATGTCCCGGTAGAAGTCTTCAGTTTCCACCTCGTAGACAAACGAATCAGTATCCATGTGCATAAGTTAACTTTGCTTCCATACCTTAGCTTCACGCAGTCATAATGAAATTCGTACATCAGTGTATTGCTTAAATCTAAGATTGCTTGTCCCAAGTAATTTGATTTATTCATCGTGACTTTATTTTCCCCATCTCGAAACCGATCAGATTCTTACCAAAACGTATAGAACTTTTGCAATTTGGCTTCTACACCTGCTTTAGATATGCTTTTTCTGATGTTACAACTTTTATGTTCTTGTGTTTTTGAATATTTTCCATGGTTTTCCCAAAAATGAATTATTCATTAGCTTGAAAAAATCTTTTTCGAACTCATTCTTTGCTTGTGATCGAAGGAACGTGTTCTTCATGATATATGGCTTGAGCCAAGCCCTTTGTTGAAACTTGATGACTCTGTGTACATTTTTTAAGATTAGTCCACGCTTAAGAGCTTGATCAAGCGTCTTTATGTGTACTATATACTTTTTCTTATTGTCTTAGTCTGGTACAAGTTTCTCCACTTTTCTAATCGTCATTTTTTGTGGTAAAAATGGTGGCTCGTTGTGCAGTTTGTGAAGTTCTTTCGGATATTCTACGTCAACTTCCAACAAGTATCCTTTCTTATCTTTTTTCACCAGCTTTGCTATGGTATCAGTCGTAAAATCATCGACGTTTTTTGCCCATCGGAACCCACGTGTTGCAAGTGGTTGCGTCATTGCCCATCCGTAGAGATTGTTGGTATCTAGATACTGCGAAAATATACTAGCTTCTTCAGAGTTATGATCACTCATATACTTATTGTTAGCTTTCGTATAACGTTTTACAGCCTGAGTAATACCTCCACGAATACCTCCTTCTACCATCAACAGCATATCGATATCTGTTGGAAGTTCGAGTGTAAGTCCAGTATATTTTAAAGCAGCCTCCCAAGTTAACGGTTAACATAACATGCCTTTTTGACTACTCCAACACAACAAGGGGGTGGTTTCATCCCCCCGGAAAACCAACTTCCACTATAGCTATGGCCTTGAAATTTGGACAACTTATTCTTGTCCATAAATGAGAGAGAATTTCCAAATTTTGGGCCCACAGGTGGTCTTGTCTGCAAATTACACGCATTTGAAATTTACAGACCTGCAATGCGGTTTTCCATACGAACCAATACAAAAAACTTTAATTTGGTGGAAAACGCTTGGCAATGGGAATTTCTGAAAGAAAGTGATGTATTAAGGCTGGAAACGTTGGATTTTAGTCTCAGTGCATGTAAGAAAACATTTTATCTTCCGAAATTTGGATTTTTCCCTAAAATATGGGGAAAATTCGGACTTTACCCCCGTTTTTTGAATCCCCTGCTGCATGAATTTTTTCAAATTAGACATTTTATGAAAGAACTCTTTGAAAGCTATCATTTAAGCCCAAATTCGTCGAAAACGGATGTACAGACATGAAATTAGAGCCAAAAAACGAAAATTTGACCAAAAATGATATTACCCCCTGTCAGAAAATGGCCATGTGACACCCCCCTGTTATAGGTATGACGACGAAATTTGCCCCAAAAGACGCGTAAGTAAATTCTGTTCAGACTTTCAAAAATTTGCGGCAACTGCTTTAGCCGTTTTTTCGCAGTAAAAAATCTTAGACTAGGGGGGTGGAAACACCCTCCCCTCTCCCTTTGTCATGTTAACCGTTAATCCTGGAGCAGTGCAGAAATGACCAGGTTCTAGCCCGTAATGCTCTATACATGTATTTCGAAACGTTTTGAATTTTTCAGCAAACAGAATTACGTCGGTTTTGAGATATGTATCATGATAACACCCAAGTGTCTTTTCAGGCATCGCATCCCAGACTCTTCGTGCATGTTTGTAGTCCTCATCACTAATATAGCTCATATTCAGCTGGCTGTAGAATGATGCCTTAGGCGGAAGTTGTGTTTCTTCAAAACGAGACCAATCATCCATATACTCGTAAGGATAGATGCCTTTACGTCGCATCAATTTAAAAGATTCATCAGCTGAGAATTCTTGCCTTAGATTCTTGCATTGGTCATCATTCAAGTTGTTAGCTAACGCATCTAGGCCTGAAGACATAAATCTACAGCTATCAATAAATCTTAATTGAATCTTTTTGTTTCACGGCTCCTTATCAGCTTCTGCAAGTCTCACATCAATTTTCACAGAAAAGGTAATATATTTTTCATTGTTCTCTGGGATAACAAAGATGTCGCTTTGGTTAAATTTTTTACCCAGTTCCTTAATAAATAAGTGAGCATCGTAGCCGCTTAAGTTGTGGAACACAATCGGGACGTAGTCCGGTATTTTATACTTACCAATACAGTGGTTGTGTGCGGCTCCTCGATATTCTCCCGTAAAATGACAATGATCTCTAACCTTCATGTAGCGCTTCGCATTCTTCTTATCCTCCTCAAAATAGTTGAAATCTTTGATGCATATATGACAGCTAGCAGCAGCCCTGTACGACTTCTCTTGAACTTGAGTCAAGGGGGTCATGTATTTCTGTGCATACATTGCATAAAGCCTTTTCACTTCTTTTTCAATACGGTCTATAAACTGTTCAGCACAATCATCACCACGATACGTTTTTATTGGATTAGGAACATCTCCATATGCAAATTTGCTCATCATGCAAAATCCAGATGGTACATGGACATTCATCTTTCTCGTGTATGAACTTTTGCTCTTTGTCTTATCCTCAATAGGCTCGAGAATACTTTCGAAGTCTGCGTAAAGAATGAAAGGAACTTTCGCTTGGCATTGACCATCATAAAATTTCAGCCATTTATCTTTGTAAGCGGGAATAGTAATTTTGGCTTCTCTGTTACTGGAGCAGTACTCGTAATGGCTGTCTCTTGTCGATTCGTTGCTAAAAGCCTGTGTTGAATATTATGTTTTTTGTCTTGTACGCTTGTGGTTGCTGCTGCTGAGTCAGCATTTTTTGTATGAGGTTGCTCTCTCAAAAACGTCCAAGATGGCGAGCGGTCGGCTGAAACTGGTAAGTTAGTCTCTGCCTCTAATCGGGGGAATCTCGCTGGGTAGGAATCTCCGCGGGCTCTCAGGGGTGGGTTCTTGCCTTGGGGTCCTTGGAGTGTTGTTTTTAGGGCTTTAGGCAGGGGGTTTCTGCACAAATGCTCGCTAAGTTATGTTTTCCTGTTTCCTGGCCTCGTAAATGAGTTAAGTAGTCGGTGGAAAGTCTTCCGTTACGATACATGGTCCACGCCGAGCCGGATGTATTTCTTGCTAGCGTCGTGTATTGTATACTGTTGTCTGTTATCAGTAATTTTGTGGTGTGTTGCCATCCACTTGAAGCATTTGAGATGGTATATTTACTTCGCTTGATTGATCGCAGATTTTTGGTTGTCTGCGAGTTGCTTGTTGGTGGTCGGTGTATGAGAACAGCTGTTTTTCCTACTGCGTTTAGTTGCTCTTGTCTTTGGTATTGTGAGCCTAGCATACAATCCTGTCTTCTGATCTTCTGGTCTTGTGTTCAATTCAGCGTGTAGTTCTTGCGTGCTTGGTTGCCGTGGCTTCGTTAGAGACTATGAACAAGAAGAGAGGTGGGCACAGACGAGGTGTTAACAGAAAAATACAGTCCTCTGAGAAATTAATTTCCGAATTTTCAGCTGAGAAGGAAGCAGAGCTTCACTCACTGAAAACTGTGTTGACTCGCAAGGTGGATCAGCTTGGAGTATTAGATGAGCAGATCCAGGATCTGTTATTGGAGAGCACAGATGAGGAAGCATATGATGCTGAAATTGCTGAAGCATCTGACATGAGTTCCGAGGTCCACAAGGCTTTGTGGAAAATTGATAAGTGCTTGTCTTCTCAAGGTGGGATGCCACATGGGAGTAAGGATGTATGTTGCACAGACAAGGTTTCTGTGGGTTCGAGTGCTGGGTTGGGCAGAGTCAAACTCCCCAAATTGGAATTGCCGAAGTTCTCGGGAGACCCACGATTGTATCAATCGTGGCATGACGCATATGATTCCGCAATTCGTAATAATGAAGGCTTGAGTGAGATTGACAAGTTTAATTACTTGCGCTCTCTTCTTAGTGGTGTTGCCTTAAGCAAAATTGGTGGTTTGTCTATCACTGCAGTAAACTATGAAGTTGCTCTGAATTTAATTTCGGATCGGTTTGGTCGCAGGCACGTTGTGATCTCTGCTCACATGTATGCATTGATGCAAGTGCCAGTAGTGAGTGATATTTGGAACCTTAAAGGAGTTCGAAGGGTGTATGACCAGGTGGAGTCTCACCTTAAAAGTTTGCAGTCACTTGGCGTGGACTCAGAAAGCTACGGTTGTCTGTTAGCCCCGGTGATTCCCAATCGTCTCCCTGAGGAGATCAGGTTAGTCATTAGTCGTCAGTTAGATCCCAAAGGGGAAGTGTGGGAGCTGGATCAGTTACTCAAGGTGTTTAAGTGTGAAATAGAGGCGAGAGAGAGAGAGCTGGACTTGTAACTGCTGGCGAGATGAAGGATTATTCTTCCCCTGAAAAAATTCAGCCTTGTGCTGCTGCTTTATTCGCGGCGGAAGAGGAGAAAGAATGTGTTTTCTGTGGGGGCAATTATTCAACCAAGTTTTGCAAGGTTGTGACCGATGTCAATGCTCGAAGGACCCATTTTGCAGAAGGGTGGGAGATGTTTTGTTTGTCTAAAACCAGGTCACCTTGCTAGAAACTGCAACCAGTCAAAGACGTGCTTCTGTGGTCCTAGACATCACTCTTGCTTGTGTACTGGCGATAAAAGGAAAGCGGCTCAGGGTGGTAGAAGGAAAACCAGTGTTAATGCTGACACTGCTGGTTCATCTGCCAGTAGTACCTTGTTCGTGAATGGCTCAAATGCAGTGTTATTGCAGACAGCTAGAGCTGTGGTTGCAAATCCTGCGTGTGCAGGGAATGGAGCAGTGGCACGATTGATTATGGACACAGGGAGCCAGCGGTCTTATGTGTCTGATGTGAAGGCCATTGGGTCAGAGTATCTGAGAATAAGCATATTTGGTGCTTCTACTGCTCATGAACAGAAATGTGACTTAGTTCAGCTGAGTGTCAGGAACTTGGCTGGAGATGAGCAAGTATACGTGACTGCTTGTAGTGTTCCTACTATCTGTCCTCCACCTGGTTGTGTGGAAGTTGTGTTAATCAAGAGTAAACACCCAGAGTTGAGTGATTTGTACTTGGCTGACGATGCCAGTCGCTTTACTGGAAAAAGTGCTGACAGTATTGATCTCTTAGTCGGAAGTGATTACTATTGGGTATTCATGCTTCGAAAAACTGTTCGGGTAGAAGGTGGACCTGTTGCCATGGAGTCCAGATTAGGCTGGATCCTGTCAGGACCTGTTAGTGGCACTTCTGCAGGTTTTGGTGAGACTTCTACAATGCTGATAGTTAACCCTGAAAAGGACCTACTACTTGACGTTGAAAAAATGTGATCTCTTGATACCATTGGAGTATCTGAAGAGAGGGAAAATTATGTCCTGTCTCGGGTCGCGGAAACTGTGAAGTTTAATGGAAGCAGGTATGAGGTTGAGTTACAATGGCGAAAAGATCATGACATAATTGCTGACAACTTTGAGTTGTCCCGTAATTGGCTGTTCTCCCTTTTGCATCGTCTGAAGTCAAACCCTGATTTACTAGCTGAGTACTCGCGTGCTATGGATGAGCAGTTGGCTAAAGAGATATTGGAAACAGTACCCAAGACTTTTGCTACCTCTGTTAGGTCAGTCTACTATATGCCTCACCACGCAGTGGCCCGGCAGGAAAAGACAACCACTAAACTGAGAGTTGTCTATGACGCAAGTTCAAGGGTTGTTGGACCCTCCTTGAATCAATCGCTGTTTGAACGTCCCTGTTTGCTGCCAGAAAATGTGAGAGTCTTGCTCCGTTTTCACTTTTTCCAGATCGGCCTTGTGGCGGACATCGAGAAAGCCTTCCTGCAGGTGGAAGTGTGTGAAAGGGACAGAGACTTTCTTCGTGTATTGTGGTTTAAGGATGTTAATGCTACTACCCCAGAGATAATTTGTCTGCGATTTACCAGGTGTGTGTTTAGGATCACTTCAAGTCCCTTTCGCTTACTTGCCACTTTAAAACAACATCTTGATGGATTCAGTGCTTCACATTCAAGCACTGTGTGCGAGCTCACTCATGGCATGTATGGCGATGACCTTAGTTCTGGGTCTGACTCTGTAGAGGAAGGCATCACCTTGGCTCGAGAGGCAGTTGCAATTTTGAAGAAAGGCGGTTTTAACCTCAGAAAATTCGCTTCAAATTCTGCTGAGTTGCAATCGTTGTTGGACAAGGAAGGTGGTCAGTTTTATGCGAAACCGTCTTATTCCGAGCACACATCATCCTCTCTAGATGTTGTCCAGGGTCTAGATGAGCAGAAGGTCCTTGGTATCATCTGGGATAAGAAATCAGACAAGTTGGTTTTTCGGTTTGATACCATCCTTGGTGCACACCTTGTGTAGCTGTCACCAAACGTCAGTTGCTGCAAATGATTGCACGCTTTTCCGATCCTCTGGGAATCATTGGTCCCACATTGATACCTCTCAGAATGCTCTTCCAGGAGTCGTGCCACACATAGTGTGAACCCCCACATTTATAGAAGGTGGGGGGGTATTGACTTTCCAAAAAATTGCAAAAAGAGTGGGATGAAAATTTTTCTGTAGAAAGGGTGGGGATGAGCAAAAGGGAGGGGATAAGGTAGAAAAGGTGGGGATGATTGCTGAACAAGAAGTGGTTGCAGTGTTATCCTCGAGCTAGATTTTGGTAATAAGACAATTATCTGATTAGTGTTATGATGTGGTATAATTTATCATTTTTCTAGTTCTTGCATGAAATACGCTAAGAATTGGTCTAAATCGCATCTCAAATGCCTTTATTACAGTGCATCCTTGCCCAGAAAATACTGTATTCTACAGAAAAACCTTTGCCATTAAGTATCAAAGTTGCATGTATGGATGTCCGAAACAGGTTGTGTGATGTGCGCGCTAATATATGGTGGTCAACGCTCACACGCCAGGAGAGCACGCGCAAGCGCGAGAGAGGGGGTTGCCAAAATTTTAAAAAGGGAGGGGATGCCAATAAAAGGGGGGGGATAGACCAAAAAGGGGGGATTCAACCCCTCTGCACACTATGTGTTATAACCACTTCCCCTAAAGGGTCAAAGGTAGAGCCCAGGAAAGTTTGATCGTTTTAGACCTCACGAAGTGATTGAGTAGCTATTTGAAGCAAATGTTTTTTGCAACGGCATATACAATAGATGGAGCATCTAGTTAGCGATAAGCTGAACAGTAAAAGGCACCATCACATTAGCAATAATTTCCGAAACAGTAGCAGAACACCTCACAAATGTTTCACCAACGGCTTTCCAGTGATGCTACTGTTTTAGTCTTTACGGTTTTCTAGTAATGTTATCTTTCAGTTTGTATAGCTTTCTAGTGACATTACTTCATATTTACAACCCACTTTGCCTTCTAGTAGTGAAATGTTACATCTTTTAATTCTTATAGCTTTCCAGCGATGTTCTTTGTTTCGCTTTTAGCTCTAACCGTTGCAATGATATCTTTTACGGCTACTAGAGACATGATTGTTTGTTGTTGTTCTCGCAGCTTTCTTGCGATGTTTTTACTTTAGTTCTTACAACTTCCTAGCTTTGTTATTTTTCGGTTTGTACGGCTTTCAAGCGATATCCCCTATCTCAGGAAACTCTGCCTATCTGAAGTGTAATTAACAGATCAATATGTGTTAGTTGACATGAAAAATTATGTAGGAGTTAACTCGCTATGTTCCTTGAGGTTACAAATAGCCCTCAACAATATGCGCAACAGCTGATATCTTTTGATCACCATGATATTTGTGTGCGTTGTAATGAATGGCTACGTGTGTGTGAAAATGTAGTACGAGTCGGACAAAGTTTGTGTATTTTATTAGTTGCTTGCTTTCCCATCATAAGGGGAGGAGCCATAGCAGCTTCAACTTGTTTTTTGGGATCGGATTTCAGCCACTAGCAAAACTGGTCACCTAGTTAACCCTACAGTAAATATGGTTTTTTTGAAGATGGACAGTAAGATGCCCTCTGATCTCTGGGAAGGATATCAGCTAGACACATGAAGCGTGGTATGATCATAGAGCATTATCTAAGAAACAAAATAGAATGCAAAAAATATATTGCTTATGTCATCATACAGGGTTGCCACATTTTTCTGGCATTTTTTTGGGAGATTTAGGAGATTTTAGGAGTTTTTTTGAACATTATTTGAGGAGTTTTTCATCGATATGAGTCCAATTCGCGGAGAAATTCTGGGATATTTTAGGAGGTTTTGCAGCCAAATCGATGAACGTATCAAGAATCAGTTCTTTATTTGTTACGTAAAAAGCTCCAATCCAAATGTTGAAGAAATGACAAGAATTATCGAAACAGGCCATCATTTGCCAGATGCTCTTGTAAAATTTTAGCTCCTTTAGCTGCTGCTGCCAAGTACAATATTGCACAAGCCAATAGAACCTTTCATACGTAGAGAATACTGAATTGGTGAAAAGCAAGTGAATCATACACAAATTTTCTACACTCCAAAAACATTTATGTAACATAAAGCCAGTTTTTGGGCACAAATTGCAATGCTTGAGCCAGAAGAGAGTTTTCCCAGGTAGGACATATTATATGGTACGCAAGATAACTACAACTGGTTGCCAGTTTCACATCAAAACATACAAAAACGTAACAGATGCAGCAGGAAAAATTATTTTCATGTTTAGAAACCAGAAAGTTTTCCTGATGCATCTGTTATTTACATTTTGGACTTCATTCATAAAAAAAATCTAAACCAGATCAGAGAGTTGGTTTTCACAGAATTAAAAACTCTTCTGTTGCAGAGCAACTTCAAATTCAAAATTTCCAGAAAGTACCAATAGGAATAAAATGGCGACAATGTAGAAGAACAAAGGAAGGAACGAGGGAAAACGTTTACTCATCAGGGCCGTATCCAGCATTTATTTGGGCAGATCAGTTTTCTTTTTTCATTATTGAAAATTGAGCCAGCATAGCTAACGAGCTATAAGCCCTGGTATTTGCAGGTACAAAACCACTAGACGACTGAACCAATATCCGTTTACGCCTATCCTTGTTCTCAGCCAGCCAAGAGAAAAGGAAATTCAGCAGGTGATTTTCCAATCACGCTGAGTTTGATCTAAAACCACAGATGCTGCAATAACTTGCACAGGTGTGCATTTAATTGCAATACTGCATGACACCCTGAAAAATGGACTTGCAATTAATTACAGCGTGATATATTGCATTTATAGTGTTATGTCCATTTTAATTATCAGAAAAAAATCATGTCAGAGTTTGGGCATAGTGGGTTAATAGAGTTTGGGCACAAAGACCAGTATACCGGTTATAAAAGTACACTGGATATGGCCCTGCTCATCAAAAATAACATTTTTGGGTCGTTGGTTGAATTCATGGCAACTCCAAATGTGATAGTACTATCAGAGAAAATACTAATGCAAAGGCTCATAGAAGCCCATAGCATTCCTATTTTGTTTCCAATGGCCTTTTAAAGTTATTATTTTGAAAAAATGGGAAGAAAAAATTTTTATCTTATATCTCTTCAACCAAAGGCATACACCTAAAATCACATGTAAACATTTGCAGAAGGATGTAAAAAGCTAAAGCACTAAAGACCAAATTTGTTTTATATACCACCATTGACTTAAAAATTGCACAAGACAGTACATCAAAACTTTTGTGCTATGTACTGGAAATTGTTATCATTGTTCATCCATTAATACTTTAGAGAATTTTGAGCTGCTATATCTCCAGATCTAGACCAGATATTGGAATTCTGTAAGTTTTCAAGGACAA
>JAOBRC011113112.1:0-15977 GCA_027575255.1 Scolionema suvaense | reverse complement strand
CATGAAGGTAGACGATAGCCTTGTAAGGTAGGTGCCATCGAGAGCTAATTTTTGACGGTAAGTATCGTGAAATTACAGAAGTTTTCCGGGACTTCGCCCCGTACCCCACTTGGGGAGCTCAAAGCACCCCCAAGACCCCCAGCTGCAACTGCCGCACGCCTACAATTTTGCTCACGGAGAAGACTGTAGACTGGTTAAATACACTTCAAGATATTCATCAGTCACCTTTAGTCACTAGTATGCTGTGAAGCAGTTGTCATTCGTTGGGTTTATGAAAACAATTGAAGCTGTTATAGCAGGAAGACAATGAAGATAACATGTTATGCATTTTTGGCTGATATGTCACGGTAGATTTTGTACACAACTCATGCTTTTTTATATACTACGGATTTTGACTGATTTTTTCTGTTTCCATGAACCCTCTTCGCCTTATAGCATGAAGCTCTTCTGACTCCTTGATCCCTCTCTTCTCTTATTTTCTCTGTACAGACACTTGGGAAGATTGGGCGAGTGCAAGAAGTCTATGATGACAATGACTTAAAGGTGCAAACTTATTTATGGCGTAATTCTTGATCCCCATTGGCATGGGAATCGTGAAAAGCCCTGGCTGTTTATGGTTAAGCCATTTCAGTAGGTCTGAAATTTGCAGAGTAGTGTAAATATATTCCTGTTCTATCCCATACTCCTCCTTCGTAATTTGTTTCATATTTCCGTGCATTCTGTCTTTCCTCAGTCAACAGTACCATGTAATAATCTCGCTCCTCTCACTCCTATTTTGAATTCATTTGTTCGGGTTGATTTAATAAGTTTTCCTATTGGTAGGTGTTATTACTCTCAAAGAGTGAGGTTGCTAAAATCCATGGGAATCAATTCTTCCAACCTTAGTTTCAAGCTAAAGTTGCGTTTCTAACTGCATTGCTTATATTATTATTTGCTCGTCAGTAAAGGCAATTGTAGGAAACTTGAATCTCCAGGTATGCTGCATTTTTGTGCATGCCTTCTTGGATAAGAAACGTGTTGGCTTGATTGGGACTCAGTTGGGATCGCCACTGTCAAGTTAATCAAAAAATATGGTAGGAAACCGTATCAAAAACCTGGTGTGAGAGGCAGTTAAAAGCATAATGACTGTAGCTGATTTGAGCCTCTCTGGTGCAGCTGGTATCGTCTGCAGTGTAGTGTAAAAAGTGACCAATCTGCAGCCATAGTACCCTCAGCGTCAGTGTCAAAATGTCTGTGATATTCTCGCTAAACATGATTTTGTGGTTGATCTGAATTGAAAGTTCAAGTTGGACCAGGAATATTCACTCACATGGAATGCGTTCACAGCTGACTTTCTATTATACGTTTCCTTTAAGGTTGAAGTCAATGCAATGAGTTGGACATTTAATCCTCACTGTGTTTCTAAGATTGGATCAGAAACTTTGAACCCCTGTGGTAAGAGATTTTTCTTCTAGTCACTGGCTCAATTACTATAATAGTTAACATGCTTCATGCTTGTAGAATCTTTGCTTTCGTTTTGCAAGCATATAGCCGAAGCTTTCTCACTGCGTTGTAGGAATACTGTAGGTACTGATTATTTAGGGGTCTATCATTCGGTAGATAGCTTTTGGAGGTGGATATTAGCTATTCCTTATGGGGATGTTGCTGAGTGAAATCCAACTACAAGTGGTATTAAATAAAAGTATCATCACTTTTCACTTCAAAAAGCTTGTGTTACTGTTCAAGGTCCGAGCACATGTTTTGCAGCCGAATTGCCTGGATGGATATCCGCATCGAGAAAATCCCTCTATCGTCAATAGCAAATTATTCATGACCAGACCCATTACTGTATTAACACTTTTTGCATATATATGTAGGGCTCTAAGTAGAAGATGATATATTTTTGGTGTGCATTCTGAACAAAACAGGACTATCTGGAAGAATAGGTGATACTCTGTTTGCTAGGACTCAGTTTCTGGAGAGGGTTTTTATTTCACAATGTCAACTTGCATAAGCTCTCTAAGGGGCCGTCCGCGCCAAAATTCTGAACATAAGTATCTCGTGCATAACTCCAGTGCTTTCGTTTCGAGAATAATGAAACCGAACACTAAAGAGAAATTCCGGTGTGGATGCAATTTTGGGAACATGACTAGTTAGTTGTGTCTCTTGAATATCTTGAACGGTGCCGTAAGAGCTACTGTATTGATTGAATAGTAGATAAGAACTGTAGAGTAGACCAGGGTTTTTATTCTCCGAAACAAATACCTATTCTAAACTGGCGTGTACTTGTACCTGCACTGCCCACTGTGCGTGTAAACATCCACTGAGAAACAATCACTAGGAAGTTGACCACTAAATTGCACTATGTGCTTGGTGCGGACCGCGTTTTCTGTTTGACTTATTCATGTTCTGCTTGAGATATTCAAGTTTTGAGTTAACAATTTTTGAATACCAGTCGTGAAAGAACGTTTTCTAAACATATCTTTACGGCCCTACCAGGAATAAGAAATTTGCCTGTACTCATAGGAGGCCTTGTTAGGGATCGTCTCCAATTAATTATATATAATTCAATAACGAGGTAGTGGTACTATTGCAGTAAAGGAAGGACTTCGATCGGTACCGATGATCAATCACCGATTGAGAGGTAACAACGGTAGCATAGTCCGAGCAAGCTGCTCCGCATATATTATTGTTTCATATATCAACGCTTGCATTGATTTTTACTTTGTTTGTCTTCGGTGACTACACGCTTTTTTAACACGTTGACTGCCAAAGGAAGTCAAAAAATTGCCAAATTTCAAGAAAGAAAAAAATTAAATTTTTACGAGTTCACAGGGCGACTTGTTTAGATGAAATTGGTTTCAAATTTAAGTGCTCTTTCCGATCTGCCTTGTAGCATTGCCTAAAGCACGTGGAAGTGCTTGGAATTGAGCTACAAAAATTGGTGCTCGAAATTGGTGAATACTCGTCTTTGGCAGTGAATGTGTTTACAAGAATAAAGTTTAGAAGAATGCAAAGTTTGATGACCCAAAAGATAAGAACATGCTAAAAACGCTATATGCTTGAAACGGACAAAATTTCGGTAAAAGCAGAATTTTCTGCGTATTTCACCACATAACAGTTGCTATTTATTAGTTTCAGAATAATTTTCAGCCAATTGACTATCAAAACCACGATCTTTGGTATCAACGGAGTTTTTCAGGAAAATTTGCTTAAGAACAAGTTAAAAACATTTAAGTTACGAACGTTGAAGCCTTAATCCACAAAGGTACGTTCTTATATTAAAAAAATCTGGTATTTGATTGCATCGTTCCATCTAGCACATCTTGGAAATTCAATGATCACAGCAAGCTTCAAGTAACTAACAACAACTACATACTCAGAATAAACACTTTTTTATATAAGAATACGCTTTATAAGAAAGTCAGCCTGAAAAATGCCAAAATTCTAAGAAAAGGTTAAGAAAATCCTCAGGCTCAAGTTTTGAATATATTCAAGACTTGAGCCTATTTCGTATTTAAGGAACTCTTTCATGCTGAGCATTCGTCTACCATCCAAGCAATATCAAAAACAAGAATTACAAAATGAGTAACGGAAATCAAGCGTTAAGGATAAAGGAAACCCATCTTATGAAGTTTTGCGCAGACGGATACAGCAAATGTAATATTTGCAGTGCACTTAAATCTTTCTCTTACTAAAAACATGGCTCCTAGTGAAGTACAGTACTGGCCAATGACTAAAACATTAAAGATAGATGGACAGATTCAGACAAAAATTATGAAAATTAGACCCAGAAAAAGCATAATATTTAAGAAAATTTCATCTTTGATTTGAGTCATTCGCTAAGAAAATTGGGCCTTTGCCTAAAAAAACTGTTTTCATATAAAAATGCATTTAGTAGATCAAGCAAGCCCTTAACCCTATTCAGACCAGGCTCTTGGCACCCCCTCTTTGTAGACCGGGGTGGACAAATTTGACCCCCACCCGCCCTAAAACCCGTTGGAACACATTGCTTGAGCTGAAACTTGGTATACATAAACTACAGGATGTAAACTTTATGTAAAGTGTATCTGAAAAGTAACAAAGCTAGCGAAATCGGAAACACTACCTACCAATGCTGGTAGCACTACCTACTAATACCAGAAGTTCCATTGTTATTGAACGCTAGAGTACAAGCGGTACCCAACACTCATTCTCCCGGTGTAATGCGGGAGGTAGCAAGTAGCAGTGCCGATTAATTGGAGACGATCCCTTACAATACTGGTGGTTGAACAGATATAAAGCTATCAGGGATATTAGTATGGCATACACCAGATTTTCCACATGAAAATGCGCATCAAAATTAAAACTTCTGTTTCGCAAATATCATGGCTTGTGGGAAACCAAGAAAAAAATTAGACCCCATATATTATCTCCTCTCAAAACCAAGAATTTTTAACCCCTCCCTAAGAATGAGAATTTCTTAAAGCAATATACCGGTCTTACTGAAAGTGGATTTCGGGTAAAAGATTATCATGTAAAACATCCTATTTTACAAATTAAATGCACCTCATATACCTTCTTCAATCAAAATATAACCTCTCAAAGTAGGCATTTCTCTCTTCTGTCACAAGTGAGTCAGCCATATTGGACAGTTCGCATTCTCCCGAAACTGCATAATTTATGCGTGACGCACGGTCAGACCAAGCAGCATGAAAGATCAGTGTTCTGGAATAGTTTTTCTGAAAAAAGGGATTCACATTAGCCTACTGCAACATTTTGAATATGCCATCGTCTTCAGTTTCTGGTCTGTAGTAGAGCTCGCGATAACAATTTTCTTTGGCACTTGCTTCCAAAACATCCTGAAAGACGAAATTTGCGACGATGCAGAAGAATTTGTGTTTGCGCAGCATCCATATTGGACAGAGATGTTCAAGCAGAGAGATTTCAGAGTAAGCTAAATCTACTCACTTTAGGAGCTTTCCTCTCCACACTGCCTTGAACCAAAACCAAAACATCTTTTGTGTCATGCAGATCAGTTCTTGTTTTGAACGAATATGTCGCTGAAATAATCAGCGCTGTCATCACGCTCAGGGGATAACGCTCATCTGCTGGCAGCGCTTGTGGGCGGATGGTTGTAAGTAGTAAAATTGCCAAGGGTGTGAGATACCCGAAACGGAAAAATAATATTCCAGTGAGGTACAGGACTGGCGAGAAAGGGGCGAAGGCAATACTGTTCACAGAGCATCAATGGGATCCCGCTTGGGTCAAACTATTTTCTATTTTCTCATTTCTTGCTATTGAGAAGCATTTCTATTGAGAAGAGTATCATGAAACCCCCGCCTACACTCTGCCTCGTCGTCAACTGTTGTTCCGAAAGAGAGAATACATTTCATCTGATTAAGTTCGATTTCATACTAGTCAAGCAACTGAATTCATACAATTTCAATTGTGTTTAGGACATGCTTAGTTACTATGGAACTTGTAAGGAGAATGATGATTTTAATGTTTATCGTCCATCGAGCTTTGTTCTGTTCAATCATTTCAACCCTCACATCAAAGCGACTCCGTTATGCAGTATCCACTGTGTTGGCACTTTTGACAGAGATATCATTATTTTATTGATGAGCGTTTTCTATGCGTCGAACGTCAACAGGTCTCAGCATCGCTGTTGTTCTAATCAGAAGGGCCTGAATCAGAAACAGTATGTCGGTACTCGAAACAAAGGCACGTATTACATATCTCTGGGCGAAATGAAGCCAGGACACTTGTTTTCTTCAAATTTGTCATGCTTACTAAACTTTCTGAGTGATATTCGGTTTTTATTGGAGTTGGAGCCATTTGAGGATGATTTATATGTGGTGTTTTGAAACCGAGAAATGTTGAACTTCTGTTCGCAAGGTCCTTACCAGCAAATACGCTATGTAATGCTTGTCCGATCATGCGTCATCACCTGCACTCGTGCTCAGACTTCCATTCGAGCACTGTTTATGTCAGATCGACAGTCAAGGGGTAAGGTTTTTGCTCTCAATTTTTTTGACTTTATATGCATTTGTCGAATCTCAAATATTGCTCATATTCATTCCAAAACTGTCTCCTACTGGCCTTATGAATATCATTGTTGACCGGTGTATTACTTTAATCTTTTGGCTTTGAGCAGTTTAGTTATGAAAACTAATGCATCTTTACATTCCCCTTACTCACGTGCTTCCTGCTGTGTGAGACCAAGCGTGAAAGAATAGGGATACTCACTCAGTATAAAACTGAAAATTGTATATGAAGTTGGTTAGTGTCTAAAATAAATATTGGCTTAGCAGAGTGGTTGAGGGAAGTAGTAAGAAATACATTACCACCAAAAGCCTGCATACAAGCAGAAAAAACAAATTGGAAATATTTTCAGTAACGTATTGCATCATCTTCCTAATGATGTCACATAGCCACCTGCGAAAAGATAATCACAAAGTTTTGTTCAAATCCATTTGGTTCATATTCATCGTATTATAGATAAATAGTGCCTAAACAAAACAGGGAGCTATAATACAATAATATGGCAGATATTTTCGAAGGCTGCAACATCCCAAGCTTTATCTCAATCATATTCTTACTGCTCAGCGATTTTTCTATTCAGATCATTTGTCCTCGCTGCTCAAAACGTTGATGGATGAAAATGCGTCTCAAACTCCTCTGGAAATTTTGGTGCAAGCTGCAGCTGAGGGCGATGTACAGAAAATTGAAGAGGTTTGCCACCAGCCTAATATCAATGTAAGTTGATCATTAGAGTTTGCCTATGTTGAATTTTATTTCATACATTGTGCATACAGGGAGTGTGTGAACTACAGTCTGCTGGATGGGCTCATGAATTATTTGTCATTTGCACATGTTATAGTCTGTGTTCCTTGGTCGCTTATCTGTGTCATACTCCAGGCCTTCAAATACTTTTTTGGGCAACGTCAGTCAAATCATGACCGACGATAACGCTTAAGTTGTCGGTCATAAATCTTCCCCGTTGGTCACTGCTTCACCCATTCAAAAAACAGTGAGGACCCAGAAGAGAAAATAAATTATTCCATGTTCGTCATCTACCACTATAATTTCTAGCTAAAGGCAAGACGATATTTATGAAATCAATACTACTACTTATCGCAGTCGATCATGAACAGAGCAGTCCATAGCTAGGTTCACATGGCCGAGCAGGATCAATGCAATCTTGTTTTCGCCATTTCTGGTTATGTGCGATCTTGTGTTTTCGGCGTAGATAGAACTTGCCTATTCTCTCTCCTACAGTATGGCAAGCAAGTTTTCGAAGTTAAGAACAGCCATTTGTGCGAAATCGGATTTCAGACATATGTTGGTCACAGTGACCTACCAAAGGCATTTTACCGTCGGTCATCAGCTGAAATCTATCATTCATTGAACGATGACCGATGGCTATTTGAAAGCCTGATACTCTTTAGTTTTTTTCCTTTTTATTTGTTTAATGAAGTGCAAAAATTGAAGTGCTTGGATTTTCTGTTGACTCCATGGACCGTGGTTACTCTACTGCTGAGCTGTTGTTCCTTTTGCATTTGAATTTTGCGAATGGAAATTAGAGATTAGTATCCAGCCTATCATTAGCAAATGTGTTCATCTGTTTTGGTTTGACCATGGCCTGATCTTGTTGCATGTGATTTAGATAAATGGGGTTCATGCTGGACACACTGCTCTTCAAGTTGCCTGTCAGAATGGAAATGCTGAAGCAGCTGGACTCTTGATTAGCCTCGGTGCTGATGCAGAAATCCAAGTATGAGGCTGCTACTGTTCATTTTTTTTTTATATATTTTGTGTCTCGATAAATATGCTGCCTCTTGGTCTCATTGTGTGTCATCATAGAGCTTACCAAGTGTAAACCACAGAAAGTTAGTTTAGTTGCATATAATATGCAGCTTCTTGTTTCCAATGCTCCATCAGTTTTTGCATTTAGCTAATATAATTAATGGAAGAACTCGTAATTGAATTCTTGACTAAGAAATGTGCCGAGAGAGATGCCCCGCAAATTGATACAGTGAGAGTGAGAGTGCTTTATTGTGAACTATTTTTGCAAGGGTACGATGCACAAATTTTATTCATTGCTAGATAACGTTTTGGAGGAATAAACTCTTGGATAAAGTAAATTCTGTTCCACAGGGAACTGCTTTGAATGATATTTTGGACGGCATGTGTTTGGTTTCCAATTTTGGGTTGAAATTACGTAAACAGTTCCAGCTGTGTTATTATGGTGTATGTATACTCTGTTCACCTTGGCACGGCTATGTTTGAACTTGTTAATTTTTTTTGTGTCTAGGAAACATTAGGAGATTCATTCACCTTTTTTTGTGTGTTTAGGTGTGGATAGTATGAAGCGAGTGCTCTACGAAAGGTCGTGCTCAGAATACTTGAGTGTGGTCAGGCCTTAATGTAGCCAAAAAGAGCTTCCGGTATTCGGACGCTGCTCCTTTCAAAATTGGCCTCAAAAGTGCCCTTTTACTTAAAGTTCAATCTAATTTTCAAATTTTCCAACTTATTTAATGGAACCAAGTGCCCTTCTTGTTGAAAACCGGACACTGCCCTTAAATGCTAGATTAGACCCTGGTGGCTATTTCCAAAAACGGGCCAGCTCTGCTTTTACTACATGAGTGATTTCGTAGATGAGACAGTGCAATTAATCAAAATATCTTACTTTGACGGCTACATGTATGCCCCAAATGTTATGTGATTTACCAAGGACCTTGCTGCCTTTTCTATCAGCAGAAGCAATCCCATTAATAGGTGAGGGTGGGTTGTTTTCGCTCCTCATCTAGTTGCACACCTCCTGTTATGTCATTCGTAACGCTTTGTGAGTATTCCATCCTTGATCCTCTATAGCATTTGCTAGAGGCAAGAGTCCACCAATTTTGCGACTTGTTTGTTCTTTAATATCTTTGCCAAATTTATGGCAGTATTTTTATGGTAGCCTTGTACATGTCATTTATAGCGAAAATTGTTTATAGCTGGCAGTCGTTTTTTATAGTTTACTTCTATTGAAACTATTCAGGACAAAGATGGAGACAGCGCCATCCATCACGCGATTATTTCTGATGATGCTGGTGTCGTCGAAATTTTATCTCAAGCGGGAGCTGATTTGAATTCACGAAACAAACGCAGACAGTCTGCCCTTCATGTTGCTGTCAATAAAGGCCATGTGCAGGCATTGAAAGCATTGCTACAGGCTGATGCTCATGCAAGCTTACAGGTGAATGTTGTCTGATTGTAGATAGTTACAGCTTATTAGAAGACATATAAAAGCGTCATCATAAAGCCAGGCGGCACATTAAAATTAATGTTGCAGTGACAAAAGCAACGACTTTGTGTAATCATCAATTTTGCAAACTGCAGGTAATTAACTCAATAACTAAGCACTTTTGATTTTGAAATGATGCCTGGCTATCCCATGATTCATTGATGATTTGCAAAAAGGTCAGTCTACTGTTTGAACTTCATTCATGCCCGAATGTTTTGCACAAAATATGCACTTTCATTTTAATGCATATCTCTAGGATTGCAGATATTGCACCAGACATGTAAAGATTTTTTCATGGAGATCCACAAGTCATCCTCATTCTTGTTAGTACTGTGCTTCATCTGTATGTGTCTATCTCCTATTGCAATTTATTTTTCTTGATACAGAGGCTAACGATATGATAGTTAATAACCTCTCATGTTTTATGCACTCTCAATGTTTTCAAAACTTGCTATGAGTACCTGTAGATATTACTTGAGTGTTCTGAGTTCTTGATTTATGAAGTTCTTGTCCTGTTTGCTGCAGAACGTTCACTTTTGTCATGGAATCCTTGAACTTTTCATATATGATTTGAAAAGTGTATGCAGCAGGCATAAATTGTATAGAATGACTATAGTAGTCACCGTTTATTTTCTGATTAGGACAAATGAATATACTAGACAATTGTTGCACTGATACCTTCAGTTTCATGCCATGTGCGCAGTTTTCAACGTAGCAATGTTAGGATATCTTGGGTAACTAGCATCTTTTTGTACTGCATAGTATTTAACAGCAGCAATTTGGAGAAATATCTGTCTGAGTCTCATTTTCTGTCAAAGTACTTGTATGGTAAGTGTAGAAGAACACAGTAAAGTATTCAGATAGCTATGTTGCTGTATCTAGCATGTTTCACTATGTGTTTCTGTTTTACCGTCTATGCCCTCTGACTCTTATAATAGGATAGTGAAGGTGACACTCCGTTACATGATGCCATCACAAAGAAAAGAGATGAAATGATTAAGCTGTTGCTCCAGGCAAATGTTGATGTCTCACTCACAAACAATAATGGGTTTAATGTGATTCACCATGCTGCTCTGCGAGGAAATGCCAGGTATTTCATTTTACTTTGCATAGGCTTTTTTTGAATCTTCTCAGGGTGTTTGCCAATTTTTTTTTTTTTTTTTACCTAAAACGTACGCTAATAATTTAGCAGTGCCAGATTTATCTTAAAGACTGTTGGGCCGGATCAAATCCTGGTCAGTGGAGTAGAAACAAATATGACCGACTCTACGAAATCAAAACAATCCACGGCTGAAACTTTCAACGATCTAATTCATGCAAATATATTCTCTTATAAGCTGAGATTTACATGAATCTGTTCTCTCATGGATGGTAGCGAAGGTTTAAAGTCAAAAGATGACAGGTTTCAAGCAGGAATGCTTTGTTTGGCATGCATCTGCTTCACACAGTGTGGTTTAACCACTGTAAACATTGCCGTCAGATTCTTTGTTTTGGACTCAGTCACCCAGCTGCGCAAACTGGGTTGTGTTCAGCAAGTGAACTGGCTGAGCAAGTACACGCATGAAAGAGAGGCTGTGATCCGGCCCAACAGTCTTTAAGAACAGCAGCATTTCTTTTTTTCATGGGCAATTATTTTTGCTTATTTCAGCACCCTTCCATAATGCGTCACTGAATTTCAATGAGTATATAAAATTTTGGGTAAATTATGAAAATTAACTTCCAAAGAAATCAATGTATACCAAAATGAGAAAAGATTGTGGTAATGTTGTTGAATTTTGTTCTCATCGGCATCAGAACGTTGACACTATGATAGCGCTGTTTCCAAAGTGATTTTTGCCAAGACGTTCTAACCAAAATATTTGATACCAACACATTATTTTTTATAAACAAATTCTAGACAATGTCGCCGAAAAGTGCTTCTATCATTGACCCCACGGCTGTGCCCCCCAATTTTTGTTGATTTAGCAAGTTATAGAGTTGTTACCATCACATATACTAGCCATGGAAAGCTTTTAATCTGAGACTCAGCGTGTCTGTTTAATTCTAAATGTCGTACAGTAGCAGTACAAGAAAGTCAGTTCTACTTTGATGGTGCAATCAATCAAGATTACCAATTTGCATCACTTCATACTCAATTGTCGCAAGCCGAAGAAACACATGAAATTATCTTAACTAATTACTATAAATACTCAAACATTGGTCGCATTGGCTGGCTTCACACGGCAGCCTCTATTTGCGATATCAAGGTTGGCTTAACTTTGATATGCTGGTCAATGAGTTGCGAATACCGATTTGAAATGGAGGGGAAATGGGTTCCCACGTTTCCTCAGGATTAACCATCAATTCCTTTGTCCCTCATCATAAATAATATCATGGACACCCCCGGGATATGTGTCCCTTACACGGACATTCTTGATATTCTAATTGGTATAATTGGTTTTATCACAAAAAGAACCTCCATGTGAAGCCAGCCATCGTCAGATTAGCAACTCACATCCTTGTGCATATTAACGATGTGTGAAAGGAATTTTTTGCTGATCTTGTTTTTGGACATATGAGCAGAAAAGGGTAGCAGCATATTACTGTAATGCTTTGATTAAACGCCTGGGGTGCTTATTAGATTTTTTGACTTTTTAGGGCGCGTCTATTCAAGGGGGGCGTTTAAATGATTTTTTTAATAGTTCTTTGCAACATTTTTTCTGCGGCAGCAAACACGAAGTATAATAATGTTTCCTTAGGTATTATCGTTTCACTGTTTTACATGCTTTTCAGCAAAAGCTACTATTCATACTGCAGTTTTCTTAAAGTTGAAAATGAGCTTCAGTGTCCAATAAATACAGTGCTCTCTCTATGAAGTGTTGGTGGACTGTGTCATTTTGAATTTATTAGTTACTCATTCAATTTCTTTTATTTATCATTTGACTGATGCATTTGACTGATGCATTTTATGGATGTGCGCCTCTGCATTTTCTTGCTTTGCTTAGTGTATTGAAAGATTTGGCTTTTCTCTTTGCCGCAATAATGATTTGCATTGTGGAGCCGTTGATCACATTCTATTAGGTGTCATAGATAAGCTGTAGTCTTGCTTCTTTACTCTTTGCTCTTTACCCTTTCCTAAAATTCAGTGCAATCGGCTTGATATTATCTGCTAATGGAAGGCCTTGGATCATTAATGAGCAAAAAGATGATGGTTATACTGCACTGCACTTAGCTGCGCTGAACAATCATGCAGATGTTGTGCAACTGCTTATAACGCAGGTTTGCTTTAGTTTTCTTTGTGCAATGTCAGACTGACTTTTCCCCTGCTCTAAACTGAATGAAGTGTCATCCTGATTTACCCGGGTAAACTTTAGTGTTCTTCTGGTTGGATTTGTTTTATTTTGCTTTGTAACAGTGTTTTTATGTGAGCTGTCAGTGTGATTCCTTTTTCAAT
Source organism: Scolionema suvaense (assembly GCA_027575255.1). NCBI lineage: Eukaryota > Metazoa > Cnidaria > Hydrozoa > Limnomedusae > Olindiidae > Scolionema > Scolionema suvaense. The sequence continues at coordinate 3,291 of JAOBRC011113112.1, read as the reverse complement.
GATTAAATGTGTGCAAGTATATCTTATAGGTCAGCTGAAGAGAACCTGAAATAAAAGCGAAGACATATTCTGATGTGACTTCTTATTTTTGGAGGAGCCAGAAAAAATTTGCACAAGAGAGAATTAAAAGAGTGTTCCATTTATAGAGCAACTGAATTCATTTTACTAGCAATCAAATTTAAGGTCTGCAGCTGTATTCACCTCACGATTTGGCTTTTAGGTGTAAGTGCTGTTGTGTGCTTTTCTTTGAGGAGGTGAAGGTATATCACTTAGTTAAAGCAATATACCGGTCTGAAATGATTTTTGGACTGGTAATAGAGCCTTCAAAAACAAGACTGTAGCTTTTTATTTCATGAAAAAAGCTGTAGTAGTTCCAGAGATATCTGCTTTCCAAAATATGAAGAATTTTGGCTTGCTACCATTTTGCTTCTCAACAGTAATTATGCATGACGCATGGTCAGACCAAGTGGAATTATCTCATCTTAATTGTTAAATTACTACTCATTGAACAGATGTGTGAATCTAGATTTTGCTTAATCTAAAAGAGGGGTGCAAAATGTTGCTCATAGCATTAAGAGAAATCCTTCTAATGTTCAGTTACTAAGGAATTCCATGGACCTTAGAAACAGTCTTATATGACATCACTGCTGAGCAAAATCGAGAATCATAGGAACAGCAAAAAATATCAAACTTTGAACTGACATTGCAGAAGAACCACTGAAGCTTATAGATCTACCACCACGTGGAATATGGCTTTAGAGCGGTATATTGCTTTAGCAAATATTCTGGAAAGTGGACGTGTCTAGTAATAAACTCCTTGGTTTGTGATTTTCATAAACCCTCCTCAAATATGCCTCATCTGTTAATTATTTCTTACAAGTAAGTCTCTTAGGTCTCAACCAAGACATTAGTTCCATGTTATCGATTTCATCGATCATTTTAGTAGACTGTACTATGTAGCATTGCCATGCAAATGTGTTGAACTTTGCATTTTTCATTTCATTGTTGTCCATTAGAAACCTGCCACATAGCCTTTTAATCATGACTATATATCCTTGCTTTTATAGGGTCAGGCTAACATCAACTACCAAAATGCCAATTTGCAGACTCCACTTCATCTGGCTATTCAACGGCAGCATGCACAAGTTGTGGAGGTAAAAGGCGTGATACAGTCACTAAAAGTTTATTATGAGAAGGTCACGTCAGCAAATGATAGTAAGCTTATGATATGAGCAAGTGGTTGTTTTTCTGTGAGTATGATACGAGCTTGTGGTTGAAATCATTTCTGTGTTACCAAATTTTGCGGAAAATTGTGGAGACTGCATAGTAGATGTTTGTGATAACATAATCATCAGCTGCATAGTAGAGAAATATTTCTTTAACTCAGCGAATAACGCTAAAGAGTATCAGTATATCTGATTCTGAAAATTATATCTTTGGAGTGTATTTCGTGTTCTCAGAGTTGACATCAGTTTTTCACAAAATTGTTAATGCGTCCATACATATTGCAGTCTTCTAGTAAGGTTATTGTTTCTGCTATTGAGAACATCTAGTTTGCGGCTGGATTCCTTTCGAAATAAGCGTGTGCCTGACCATCTGCTCATCTGGGTGGCATCAATTATCTAATGTGCTAATATTTGCAGTTGCTTGTTCGAGAGGGAGCAAATCTAGCATTGCAAGATAAAGATGGTGACACACCCCTTCATGAAGCTCTTCGGTATCACACTCTCCTTCAGTTGAAACAACTGCAAGATGTAAAAGATGTGAGCAAGGTGAGTTGTTATCATGGAGTTCTTGTTGTAACTAAAAGAATTGCTTGTATTGCTACATAATTAGTGTTCTTTCTAAAGTTTTTATTATTTGTAGCTTGTTTCCTGTCTATATTTTACTATTTCTTGTTTAAATACTTGTGCGGGACCACAGCCTCTCTTTCATGCTCTCACCGTCTTAGTTAGTTCATGCGCAGTTCGCAATGAAGATTGTACAGCTGGGTGGCACAGTCCAACGCGACAGATCTCATGACAATGTTTACTGTGTGGTTAACCCACACTGTGTAGAGCAGATACTTCCCAAGCTACCTGAATCCTGTTTAACCTGTCACCATTTGACTTCAAACCTTTTGCATGTCCATGACAAGAACTCCCATATCTTCAAGCATCTACAAAAGGGTTACTGCAAGAACTTTGTGTGATAGTGAATGATTTTCGATTATTGATACTGCTACTGCAGATTTCCAAAGGAAGATCAAAGAGGCAATGCATATACAATGGTTGAGGCTCTCCCTTAACCGACACGTAGCCCTTCCCGTTCTGAGCCTACAAGCCGTTTTTCCCCAGATTTTGCCCTTTTTGGAGATAGTTTTTGAAGGGGTTAACTTTGCTGGTTCGGGTTCAAACTGAAACCATAGGCCGCGACGCTCCTAGGTGTCCACCTAGCGGTCCCAGTTCAATTTAGTCCCCTCACCATGGACTGGAAGGGATAATGCTCCCTAAGGAGCGTTTATTGTACTGTCTGGGACATAGAGGCTAAAGGAATTAAATTATCGTCATCCCATTTTTTTGTGACACTTAGGAAACAAAATGCTATTTTGTGTTGCTAGAGATTGTGATGCCTGTTCTCAGGCATTGTCTACAGTTTGCATTCCATTCCTTCTCTTCTAAGTTTAGTTGTTGATACTGTGGATTGCCTTTATCGATTAGTGACATTTTGAAGCAATTACTTTTTTTCATTGATTTCTCAACCATTCCAGGCACCTTTAATTGAGACAAGAGAAGAAGGTATTTGCGAACAAGTTTTTGTGACATTTGTTTTTGCAATTTTGGCCTTTTTCACATAAACTGCTGCTGCAAAATCCACTAGTTGTCAGCCAATCTCAAAAATTTCTTCTGCAAGATTTTTGGTTGGAACCAATCGCAAAAATGTAAAAACTTAAAGATCAAAGCATTATTACAGTATCAAGCAGTCAATTGCGAGTAAATTGGGAATGTTACTTTTTCGTCATTCTTTGATGCTGTAAGGACCCATTAACAGCTTTTGCAACTCGATGAATGTAACGGAACATCTTCCTCTTCCATTGCAAAAAAAAATTATAGACCATTCAATCGCTAAAGTTTCTTCTGCAAGGCTAGCCAAACAACTTTCAATGGCAAATGGTCCAAATCGCAAAAATTTCGTTTACAAACACTTTGATTCTGCCCTTAACCCTATTCAGGCCGGGGGGGGGGGCGCGGATTCCGCCACTTTCGTGCTACGATCCACGTAGAATTTTTCCCGCTACATATTTTAAACCAG
>JAOBRC011112001.1:0-15977 GCA_027575255.1 Scolionema suvaense | reverse complement strand
AATGACAGGGGGAACATACACTAGTTAACAAGCTACTGTATATAGTATGGCACATCTCAGCAATGTGTAAGTATTTCACCACCGAGATTGGACTTTCAGTAATCGATTGCAACCACAACCTTCAACAGACTTCTACAAGCCTCTCCCAAAATCTAAAAAAAACTTATTCTCACCGCAGCCGTCAACCTCGTGTGCACATCACAAGCAAACGTAAGAGATTCAATTTCCAGTGATTTCCATGAACGAACTCTGACACTTAAAACGTTTTAATTTTTTTATGTTTTATATATTCATTTAATTCTATTTTATTTTTTTTCCAGAAGCGCTTACCCCAAGTATTCATTGACAAAATTATTCCCCCAACTAATTCATCTGTCAATTAATTCGCCATACAATCCATGGCTGCATCCATCCCCTGTTTACTTACCTATCACCTATTATTCATTCAGCAGAAGTTCAGTATGGTCAATATGATCCAACACGTTTCTCTATCATAAACTCAAATATCAATGCTAACCCCAAAATCAATCAATTTCTTAATCCATTTATTGAGGAATCATTATTTATTATCAGAACTACCACCCAATGTTTTTCATTACCATTAATCAATTAATAGAATGGTCGTTTTCATTCATTATCATTACTACTAGTTCATTATTATTCATTATTTATTGATCTATTTATTCTCTCTCCCCTTTAAATTTTTTTTCTTCTACAGCATACCGATCCATTCCCAACTTTACCCCTAACACAAATACCAAACCAAAACCTACCCCTACCCCTACCCCTAGCAAACCACTCGTCTTCCCTCCTCCCACCCCTACCCTTAACCCCAACTGTACTGCTGACCCTCTCTAAGACAAGGGCCACCCACGGAACGCGCCAGTTTTATGCAAGACTTGAAGCAGTTTGAGTGAAGCTGTACTCATGGCTCTGGTGGGCTGGGGTGGCGACAGCACAATGATCCAAGTTTGGGTAAGGGTTTGACTTATAACTTTTTTACTACACATCGCCAATAGAATGAAAAACCTTGATCTCACTCGGAGGAGCTCATTTCGTTAACCCCTGTTTTATACGATGGGTCGCGCCAGCACTCCTGATCCCTATAATCTCAGTTCGACACGGCGCGCCGTCAAGTTCGCAGTTGATTGATACGATGTGATGGTTGTTAAACTCAAATGTCAAACTCAATCTTCAGATGGCACTAAACCACATCTTGAAATTGTTTTAGTTTTCAGGGCGTTATTTTTTCTTGGTTTTCAATTGTTCAAAGGTTTAGAATAGATCTGAGAAACATTGCTTGCATCGGAATTGATTCATAAAGTATACGACCGCCATATCTGCGTCTGTCCAGAAGTATTGTTTCCATAATACATTATATTATCTATCTATCTTGCCTCTGCTACCATTACAGTTTGTCTACGTATTACCCTATGTCTTTTCAATATACAATCTCCTCTCCAGATCGCACTATGACCGCTTAAAACGCATTGAGGGTGTGACTGAGACAGTTGCTTTTATACCTCGTCCCATCGTATAAAACAGGCGTAAGATGACAAAACACAGTAACAGTAGTCAGTGAAATCATACTTAATTGATGCCACCAAACTGCAGTCTTGGCCTGTTGGAAAACGCTGAGGGGATCTGTGGCTTGGATTCCGAAGAAGAGGGTACATAGCTGTTATTCTCTGTGGAAAAAGCACAGTATGTGAGATAGGATAACAATGCAGAGGGCAAAGCCGGAAATGGGAAGCTGCCTGGGCTGCCAAGGCCATAGTTGTTAGGCCAATGAGCACAGTGTGAAACTTATTTTGCTTGCTGTTACCCACTCAAAATTCAGTAACATGTGTATGTAAATTCCCATTATTCTATAGACTGGATTGCTGCCTACCATCATAGCACAAGCTTGCCTTCTCTTGGACCTGCATGGTAGTCGAACAATGCTTCAAAGATGTCTATACCAGCAGCGCAGAGCTGGGCAGTGCTTCAAAAACAACAACAGCAACAAACATGTTTCATCTAAGCCACAGTTCACTGATACAGTCTGGTGAAAGCACCTATGCAAAACTGCAGCAGCCAGTTTTAGTGGCATTTTGAACTTAAATATCTACATCATGAATTTGGCATAGATTCCTTTCTCTTTTCTGTGAGGAGCTGTTGGGATTCTCCCTTACGTTTCCTTCAGAGGATCCCGTGAAGTGCAGGATTATTGGTTAATCTTTTCTCTGTGTTTTACCAGAGTGAAATATTAATAAGTTAATAGTGTCAGTAGACTCCCCTTTACTTGTGATGTCTTTCGTAGAAAATGTGGACTTCGTATAGCTAATACCTTCAAATTCTTAACTGTGAGTGTTTATCTCCTTGCACTAGACAGAGGTCATATGCTACCAAAACTTATGGCTATATTCTCATATCTTTGTTCCACCATGCCTATCCATTGGTAAAGCCGATTTTTTGTTGCAAGTACGTGATATCAAGGTGTGAGCTTTGTTTCTAACTGTTTGTTCATAGGTGACCATAAGTTCTTGTGCAGCTGCCGTGTCGATGAAGCAGTCAGGAGAGAACGACTATTGAACAACAACTCTTGTGAAGGTTTCTGGGGGAAGGAACTTGCCGCAGATTTATGTTGAATAGTATAGGTCAATTAATTAGACTGATTGTGAGAGTTTACCTCCTACGTACTGTCTCAAACGCAGACATAAAGCGTTTAATTATTGTACGGGTCCATACGCAAATCCGTGCTGACAGTAGCTAATTTACAGTTAACACCTGCAATTAAGCTGCGCCACTTCATACAGGTAATGGAGCGCACTTCCCTCTTCATTACTTTGTTGCTACTGTCACCTTCATCAGCTTCACAGAATGGCACATTTCAAGGTGCACCTACCTCGGCATCAACTTGTGACCAACTGGCTTACGTGCCACACTTGGAACTTTATTCAGGTTTGCATATCACAGTTTTAACTGTGTCTTCTTTGGTATTGGTGTTAGATATCACTGTTATCTGTGTTCTCATCCCGGAGATCAAGCAGCAACCCCGATATATTTTGTTAGTGCATATCACTACTGTTGAGTTAATTCTCATCCCATTCCATAATGTGGACATCTTTCTGAGCATTTTCTCACCTGTAAAGAATGTCGTGTATTCTGTGATTGTTTTCCTTCATGGACTTGTACTTGGAAACATGTTCCTTTTGACTCTTGATCGAGTGGCTTGCGTCCACTTTTACAGCCGTTATCGCACACTGGTGAACGCTAGGAGAGTTTGTATTAGCTTGATCATTCTTTGGACCGTAATCGCTTTCATTACTATACCCATTGTTGTCATATGGCAAGCGAATTTAGCACAATTACTCGAGACTGCAACAGCAGTCTTCTTCACATTGGATTCTATCTTTGTGATAGTTGCAGTTGGCAGTTATACATAATATATTCATATAAAGTTACGCTCATCCTCTGCATCATCTTCTTCAGCAAACGTGAGCCAAATGAAGTATAAAGCTGTGCTGGTAATTTTTATTGCCTACCTTGGCTTGATCTTTTCCCCAAAGGTGTTGATGTCACTTGGTGTAATACAAGATGTGACAATACTTGTAGTATTAAGCTTTGTGCATTTCCTTGTTGTCCCATGTGCATATATCTTCCAACTGTAGAGAGTTCAAAGAAGATTGCGTCGAATTGCACCATAAACGATATGAACTGAACGCTGACTCTCAGGAGGAAGTAGAAGGAGACCTAGTAACTCTATTGTCCTTGATTCACCTACAACTCACTTTAATGAGGATTAGAGCAAGAGTGTACCTCCTTTCACCATAATTACAATGAAAATAGCATTTTATGCTGAATTTGCCATGAAGAATCTTCAATAAGGTAACTTGTTGCTTTTATCTATATTCTCTTCTTTGTAAGTATTCTAAATTTCTCTTCAACGAGAATGGGTGCAAGATTCCAGAACACATAAGGTAGCACAGGGACAATACATCAAGCACAGGTGCTCCATGGGAACTGCCAATCATGCCAATAAAACCTCTGTAGAGCAACAGGCAAATGTAGAATGTAATTGAACACATATTTGCTTGAGCCCCAATTTTCTGGGTAGAAGTACCATTTTGAGCGTAGATGTTGCAAATGGCTATCTAATGTTTTCTATCATAAGTAAGGTCAAATATTTGTTTTATATCGGAAAAGCATTAAAGGTTTGTTTTGGACTCCTGCTCTAGCGGAAGAGTTGTGCAGTACCTTTACCCCTAACCCTACCCCGAAGCCTCCCGCACCCCTACCCCTCCCCTGCCCCTACCCAAAACCAAATGCCTACTCCTACCCCTATCCCTACTTCCAACTCTAACTTCACCCCAACCCAGCAACACAAGGGCATACTCCAAATTCAAACCTATCATCCCCATTCAACCGCATCAAAACAAGAATCCGAACATCCACACCTTCACAACCAGCTCAGCCTCCGATTACTGCAAGTCTGACAATATTTCATTTCAACTCTTTCAAAGATCACTCCACACACCAGCACTGTAATGTAAGTTATTTTGCTATCCCTTTCTCTCATCTCACTCCCTCACCATCTCCCTCTCCACTACTACCACTTGCCTAGGGTGGGGGGCACTCAATCTCAGTTGCACAGCGATTGCAGAGCCATTTCACTTCTCTTCCACTTGGCTTTTGCACGTTCTCACCTTCACTCTTATGCTGAGACTTGACTCCTCAGAAAGGCAAGTGTTTCGAGAATCGATACTTTGCAGACTTTTCGACACCCCTTCCCACCCCCTGGTGACAAAAGTGGGGCCGAATAGTCAAATAAAGATTCTCACCTCTCCAACTCATAGACACCTAGAAAAGTATGATAACCACATCATTACAATGCACACATTTAGTTCTGACGTTCTGACTCTAATCACAAAACCCAGAAACAAAATTATAACACATACACACCAGACTAAATATCGCATTCTATACATAAATCACGCAACTGAAATATATAGCTTCCCTTAAAGGGGAACAACGGTCAAAAATGATATTTTAGCAAGTGATAGGGCTCATTAAATTATGACCTGCAGTTTTTATTTCACGGCAAAAGCTTATGTAGTTCTGGAGATATTCAGTTTCAAAGTCCAGAAGCTACCATCTTGATTTTTGACGATGTCATCAAGGCACGTTGCTAAGTGTCACCATTTCCTAGTAACACATATACCAACCTTATTTTCTCAAGTGGATCTTCAACATATTAGCTAGCTCTATAAGAAAACAAAAGAGACAGTCCTTCACAATAATTCAATACTGAGTATTTTGGCAACCAAGTTTAGATAATTTGGGTAGTGCCCCAGTGACCTCATGCATAATTATTTGGCAAGATGGCAGCTGCTTGTCTTCGCCAATGTTTGATGTTGAATATCTCTAGAACTAAACAAGCTTTTGCCATGAAATAAAAACTGCGCATCGTGTTTTAATGAGCTATATCATCCATTAAAATATCATTTTTGACTGTTGTTCTACATTCTCAAGAGTAAGGCAATTCTATAAGGACTCGACTAGGGTTCCAATTATGTATGGGAAGAAGACTTCACATCATTGGCATGAAAATTGTTGCATCTCCCAATAAACAGCACATACAGCCAAAAACAGTTCACATGCACAGCACGCAGATGTTACATTTGACCAGTTAACTAAAAAATTTATACTCAAGGAATTCCATCAGAAGGCACTTTCAGGAACTGTCACCGAAAGAAAAGATATTATTTTTTTTGTAAACGTAAATGTGAAAGTCTACCGGTCACGAGTCCTACCTAATATCAAATATCAATCAGCTAAAACTGCTACCGCTAAAAATAAAACACATCTCTTGCCACACTGTTGTATGCAACAAAATTGTTTTGCTTTTACTTCTGAAAGGTGTCCCTTTCACTCAGAAAGCTGCACAGGGTAAATAGCCAAAAACACAAGAATCCTTGCCTGATGGAAACCATGGCTGGCGGTAGATTACTCCTTTCCATGGGAAATACAGCATCTTTATTGTAATCACACATGCTAACTCAGCTGGTGCAAAGTAATGACCAGCTAGTTACTTTCAGTGACAAAATTGTTGTGCTGCCACAAACATGATTTTCAAACTCAGAGAAATGAAATCAATACTTAGAACCAATAGAGAATGGCAGGATAAAGCTAGAATCAGGAATGCATCGCTGACCAAAAAAACACATTCAGTTTCCTAACTTCGTCTCTGGGAATACAGGCCTATCAGAACTATCCCCTGTGGGATTCTTCAAATATTGTAAACTGTGATCTGTGCAGAAACCAAAGAGACTTAGGAACCATCAATTTTCACAATTAATTTGGATTGGAGAATAGCACTACAAAAGTCTAAACCTGAAGATACCTTCCCCATAGTAACGAGGGTGAAAATGTGAGTCTTTTCATGTATGGTGGAAGTAGTTTCGAAAGTGGTTTATGGTTTGTCATCAGAAAGGAAGAAAAAAGACTCTGAAAGTTGGTAAGAGCTACTGCCATATCGCAACTACAAAGTTGACTGGAAACCCCAAACCTAAACTTGTCAACTATAAAACTTGCCACTTTGCTCCAGTGACAGAAGACAGAATCATTCAAAGAATATTTATAGAGGATTTAATTTTGATATTTGCATTCTACAAAAGAATGGCATTTATTTTCACGAAGACAGCAGTAACTTCAATCATACCTGGCCTGCATAAATCATGTATCTTTAGAGGTAGAGAGAGACTGAACCAAAAAATCTCCACTTAACTCTAAAACTCTTGCACAGAAATGAGAAAGTCAATGTAAGATGATTTCTGAAGGATATTTGATGCAGCAGACTAGACACAGTTGGATTTTGAAGAAGAGTGGAACAATGATTCTCATGGATTCAAATTTATTTTCTATATACTTCACCAAAATGCTTCTACTTATTGCAAGATGCAGTACGGATTTATCCTACAAGGCACATTTTCAATCTGCAGAGTGTTTCAAATGCATCTACACCCATTCCATGTTCAACATCCTCCAAAACTCGAGAACACAAACCATTCTAAGATTATAGATATTCTAGTGCTGAGCATCACGGCTTGAATTGCAATCAACTGGACATAATAATTATATAAAATGGATAAAATTACATCCCAAAATCTGCACAGAGCCAAAAAAAATTTGATTAATAAAAACAAATTAGGTTTACATCACAACAGAATGCGGGACAGATCCCAGTTACTTTTCAGTTCAGCAACTCCGACTATAAGCTGTTCTGGTAAATAAAATGAGTTAGCTGTCTTTCCTTAGCATAGCAATTTTTGATGAATCACAATGGATCACTGCAAAAAACAAACTCCTAGATAACTTCCCTTCAAGCTCCAGAGCTGAACACAACATAAGAAATTTCATGATGTCAGCCAGTTTCACCTGACGCCTGAAACCCACCACATTGAACCAAAGATGAAGTAAAGCCTTTGGGTCAGACATGTAAATGGATACTGGAAACTATGAACAGTGGGTTTGCATCATAAGGAACTTAATCCAATCCCACATGCGGTTGGCAAATAAGGAACTTGCAATACTTCTTCTAGTTTCTGATGCATGCCATATAAATATCAGTTCCATGGGTCTTTTCCACAGTAGCAGCACAGCGTTCTAGAAGATTGTATTCAGATCATTAAGACAAACTAAAAATCAGCAGCAATGAACAAGTTTGTACTTCTGGCTGTGCTTGCAGTTATATTCTTAGTACTAACAGACTCTACAGACGCATGGGGACGCAGACGCCGGCGCCGACGCAGAAGGAGGCTGGGGGAGACGATCTTGGGTGGACTTTTCAAAGGACGACGTAGGAGAGACATCGATGATCGGGCAATGATAACAGGAAAAGGTAAACAGGCATAGATTTCTAGTAATATGGTTTAGTACTTAAACACTTGTGTTTTTGATTAGTTCAGCATTGTACCGATGGGGCCTAATAAAGCATTGAAACTACGTGAATAATCTACATAATTTCCATTCAAACATTTTCAACTGCAACACACACAGGTATCAATGGCACGTGCAGGTAGAAATTATTTGTATTTCAGATGTGTAGATGAAAGCTATGACAGCCATTCTCAACTTTTTTCACACCAACGCATGGCTACTTTGATTCCATTCACTTTTTCTGCTAACATAAAGAGTACAAGGCTAATATCAAGAAACTCAATAGAAAATTTATCATGCAGAAACAATAGAGAACCATCTGGAGATTCTGATGAAATCATATCAACAGGATGAAACTTGATGAAATTTATGTAAATTCTTAACCTACGATATACTGCACAGATTTCTCTTCTAATGACCATAAAATACTATTCTTTTCGAAAATTCTGATGCAAAACGTTTATGAGTAACCCAGTTCGAAAAAAACTATGGGCCCACAAAGAAATGTGAATTATATACAGGTGAAATAATTTACATAAAAATAATGGAGCAGAAATCACAGGTAAAGCTGTGCTGCAATAGTTTTGGTTGCTTGGGAATTTCATACAATACATAGGAAATGTATCCAAAGCAAAACAAAGGTCGAATTGGATATTATATAACCTAGTAACTTTTGCGTGATCTTTTTTTTAGTGAATGGATGTATTAAAGTTGAGGACGCAGACTCACTGGATGAAATTGTTGCATCGCTCAAGAATTCAGAGACATTTGATACAGGTACATTTCATCTAAAACTTTGGTAATGCTAATAATTATGCAATTTAGTGTCATTAATATCCTTAAACTCTGATCGTGGATGGATAGCGTTTATCCCCCCAAAAAGGCTTCTTATCAAAATCTTCCTATAACATGTTTAGTGAACCAAATAAAGTTGCCCATATTTTGGCCATTCTATGACAAATGCTGAAACGACTTGGATGCAATTGACAGCTCTTTATGGAGATAACTCACCCAAAAGCCAGGAAATTATTCTCATATTTGAACGAAAAAATAAAATAAGAGCAGCCTCAAATATTGGGGCAAAAACGTGAACATTCCATCTAAGTCAAGACAGGGCCAATAACCTCAAACACTCCAAAATGGTGCAAGGAGTTACATCAGAGAAAAGATGTACAGGGCCCCGCTTATCACCCAGTTAAATTGCAAACTTTCAACAACAGAAAAAGTATGTATATATTTAAACCGCGAACCCAGCATCTGGCCTTTGAAATGTAAACATCAAACCATTCTCAGAACCATTCTTTCTTCTCTTTTAGTGCTTGGTGTCAGACACCACAAACTGAGCAGAACCGGACACAGCTACATAACAAACTTTTCAATCCTCGACCAATATAAAATCCCAGAGAGTTTAGAAGGACCAACCTCACCAATCATACTAACTGTGGAAGGCTCTTTAAAAGAGTGCAAAAAAGGAAAATATCTACCAAATGGCTTATATGTTCTTGCTGGTAGAACCAATGACAAGGGTGAATTGCAAATATCGCAGACATTGTACGATATAGATGAAGACGAGAACATTGATCAAGAGGACGATGAGCGCATCTTCAAGAAAATTGATGAAGATGATATCGCATAACAAGTGCATGCTGCAACCACTTCAGATAGACTGCAAGAAGACAGTGAACTGATCTTCAAAGAAAGTGAATAAGAGACGTCCTCTAACAGAATTGGGTGGCACAGACCAAATAAATCATAAACGCTCATGTCCGAGGAAATTGTAAATGTTGATAATTATTATGAAAATTCAACGCAATCAATAAAAGAAATCACCAACATGTTCATTCAGATTCTTGTCACTTCCTGTCTACGTGTATTTAACAGAAAACAAATTCTTTACAGATCTGTTGTGCTCATCAATCATTTGAATTTGCAGAAAGGTTCTCAGACACCTAGTCTTTTGTTATTACATGGTGCATACGCACCCTTTCCCATAGGGCCGTAATCATGAACCGAAATAAATGCCCCCTTTGCTCCTTTCTATGATTCATCATAGGTACACCTGTATTGTATACTTCCCAAGTACTGATACAGGTATCAGATAAATGCAGCATACACTCTGTACGTAGGCCATAACAGTGTGTTTTAGTTTTGATTCGGAAAATATGCTCCACCTGAGTTTGTCTTTTAATACATCTTAAACTTATCTTCAGCTTTTTGTCTCATAAACATCTTCTTACAAGCATTTAAAGGTATCTAAAAGAAAGAAACCTTCAAAGCTTATGTTGAAGCCAACCAAATAAGGATCACCTATACCATATATACCTACCATCATAGTCTAGCACTATATGTAAAATTTAATTGCTCGCCCAAAAATTGCTTTAAAAGTTTACGATCAAGTGGCATAAGTGACAAAAAATGGCAACTGTTTTTGGTCTAAGCACGCTCCAAACAAATTACAGTAAATGATCAGTCAATTAGCTGTCCATAAAACAACTAAAATGTACTGTCAATATATAAAAAAGAAACACTTTACATTAATTCGAAACACACACTCACAGAAAACGATGGCAAAGTATTTGAAGAAAGTTTAAACACAATAATAAAATCAACCTATGTATGAGACGCACTTTTCTTGGTGATTTTCGTCTGCGAGGTGATCCTTTACCGATTGGTCTTCTCTTCAAGATGTGGTTAAGGTAATACTGATGTCGCATGTAGTGCTTGTTCTAAAGCAACAAGATGAGTTTAAAACTAGTTAATGAAGAATACAACAGGTCAGGCAGGATTCAGTTGTACGGAGTAGCACACTTACTACACACTGATCAAGTGACAGCATGATCCAGAAAAGTGCTCATAAAATTGGGTCTGTAGACCACATACCATTAGGCCTAAAAGTTGATATTTTATGGAAGGCTAACAGCTGCATAACAGTTGAATGATCTAAAATCCCTGTGCTCAATTTTGGACATTTCATTTAACATCGAAACAGAGTAAATTTATATACTCCAAAACAAATTTCTCAACATAACAACAGGATATTGAAGTAAAACTAAACCATACATGAGCTTCCACGCTGTACTCTGATCTGATTGGACGAATTGAACTTTTGATCCACTAAAAATGAACAAGAACAGTAAGATGAAAAATCAAAACAATAGCAAAAGGACCATTCACAACTGTTGTAATTAATACCAATATCAGGTCTTATTTTAGCTCCTTGTTGGGATAACTGGAACCAGCAGTTTCCAATTATGATGCCCTTTTCAGCAAAAAGTCCCCCATCTTTTACTGGCTAATGTTGTGATCAGACTAGCTATTGTCACAAAACGATAGGAACGTTTATCATCCCCGCTCCTAACAACATCAATGAAGCATGCCTCTGGTCTTCTTGTTTATCATTCTAAAAGCCCTCCAAACAAACTTTTGCAGGCATGCCTTGTCAAGCCAGACAAAGTTCTTATCATAAATCTTTCTCTTGTAGAATAGCGACTGCACTCTATCTTTTAACCCGTAATCAAAAAGTGAAAGGCAACACCATCAGGATCTGTATAAAAATTCTGTATAAAAACATCTACTCACATCCAGATAGCAGACCAATGTGTTAGCATGAAAGTTTGGGCTCTAACAAGACAATATTAGTAAGTGCATTGTATTAGAGGCTAGCTTTATCACTCTCAGCCAAAAAGGGACCACTAAGAAAGTGAGTGGACAAAAAGAGGAAAGCCAAGGAGATGAGGACACCAATAAGTATAAACCTTGATTGGTGTTGAACGACAGACCAGGTCTTTGTAACCCTTAAATTCATATAATACACAATTTGGTTGTGACGTTTACACAGTGAATACTTCAAACTCACTCTTTGCCGCTGTGGAACAAGCGGTGGTATTTTGGTTGGAGCATTCGGCTTGGATGTTTTTGGTCTTTTCTTCGCAGTTTGCGCCCGTTCACTTGGTTTGGGCAAGGCAGACTTGGTTGGGCGATCGGGTTTCCGTGGCAAACTTGCAGACATAGGAGCATACCTGTAACAAGAAGAACGAAATGAACACAAAACCACACAATAAGGGGAGTGGAGCAAATAACAAAGAAGATATGAAATGAGTCCAGGTGGTTCAGATACAAGAGTTGTATCCTAAAAAACAGATAAAAAAGGTATCTTAATGATGCAACCAGCTCTACATGCTTCCGATGGTAATAAAAAAACGTGCGCGAAATTAAACTTTCATGAATTGAAACAGAAACAATAATGTTCCTGTATTGGACAACACCAGTAACAATATAAATGTATGAAACTTCATTTTAGTGCCATTTCTGCAGAATGATTTACATATCCATGAAGTTGCCCATAAGCAAATAGTCTGAAACCTCTCTTTCCCAGCAAGACTGCTGCTACCCAGATTCAAAGTCAATATATTTGATTATAGAAACTTTTTACCAAAATATCAATAACCCGATCTGTAATTGCTATGTAGATTGTTCAGGTTTAGAATCAATCAAGTTTGTGATAGATACAACAACTGAAAATTTTACAGCAACTGAAAAGGCAGTCCCTTACACTCTCCAAATCCAATTAACACAAGAGACAAAAACATAACTTACTCATTGTAAACAGGTTTCTGGACACCTCCTTCACCTCTTAAGCTCCTCAACTATAAAAGGGAAACACGAATTCTAAAATGAATGTCGCAAATTCGAGAATAAACATCTCCTTCCCTTTCTAATATCTCCCCCAAATAAACACTCCCTCTAAATTAAAGAATTCAACAGACACCTCCCCTCTCATAGACCCCCTTCTTCCAGGAATTGCCACACCCCCAACAAAGATTATCAGCATATGTCTTTGGCAGAAATAGAAAAACTCATATCAAGGTACCACAAATCCTAGGTTTGGGAAGGCCAGTTTTTCTTATCAAAAGATATTTTACCTATTTCAAAATGACTAGATCTGCAGAACTATGTAAATTTTTGTTAACAAAGAAATAAAATCGTATGGAATCTTTTCTTTTTGGATACTTGTCACCCTCAAATAAACGCCGCCCTTCATTAACAGCCTCAATCAAATCAAATCAAGTGAGTTTTAAAAATACGCCGCAGTGCATAATCAAGGATTTACTGTATGGGCATGTTTTACTCATTTATTTGCTAAAAGAAGTACTTGTGTCTTCTTGGGTGAATTATGCCCATGGCTGCATGTGTAAACAAGCCAACTTTATAGTGGCGTTGTTCGAAGTGCTTCTGGTATGAAGCATCAAGAACTGTGCAAAAAAATGACTGCAGATGATGTGCATCAGAAAAAAACGCAAATCTAAAGGCACTACTGTTCCGGTGTTATTATTCAGGCGTTAAGGTGCAAATAAATTGTTGACAGATAAAATAGGCCCCCTTCCTTTATATTCACTTTTTTGAGAACAAATTTCCAATCCTTTCAATTATAAGTGTGAAACATAAAGTTGGAATATGTATGTCCCCTACTCGGATGACATTCTTAATGACGACTGCCTCTATTAAATGCTTTCCTCCGAATAAACATTCCCCCTCTAAGATTGAAAAAATTATGTAAAACATCATGGAGATTAATAAGAGGATCTAAGTTATCAGAAAGCAAAGAACAGATGATGAGAACAGTTGTCATCCCTAAAACATGAAAGTGAACAGGGCTCCATATCAACAATTACAGACTCAACTTTCCAAAAAACATGGAGCATAAAAAGGGCAAAGACGTTGAATGGAGGGTGTGTCTATTTGAGGACTTTGAGCTTCCACAGCACAGAATGCAATATTCATAACAATTTTATTCAAAACCTCTTGAAACGCAATTCTGCAAACCTCCTTCAAGGCTTAGCAGGTCTTTGAAAAACCAGGAACAAAATCATTGTATCCCATTTTTTTGCAATCTTTTTACTGTGCTAGATAATTGAAATCTTTGTGTACAGCAGGAATATAACTTTAATGGTTTGTCCTTAATTGTCCAATTTTTCAGTATTTCATAAAGCCGAATTTCCACTTGAGCGAATGTCATGGTGACGCGAAGCTTTCACTGCACCGAAAAATTTCGCTTCAAAAAAGTTGAATGGGATGCAACTATTTTTTTTACCGAGACACACACATGCAGTGAACGCTACAGTTACTGTGCATGCACCAAACCGAAAAAGTTCTCTTCGCCGCTCATTTCGCTGCAACTTTCGCTCAGGTGGAAATCCACCTTAATTCCTGTACAAAACAGGTGCCCAGGAATATAATAAAGAAGGTGTTTTCTACAGTAAATTAAAAATTAGAAGAATGATCTAGGATCACAAGCCACTATAGTTCTACTTCAGCTAACACAATGGAATTTCCTTTGACTGTCAGGTAGAGCGCTATCCAAATCAATCAATCAAAAGTTGATTAAGATTCAGGCTGAGTTCCAACTTACTGTACGGTTCGAATAAGAGACTGGGCGCTCATTTATTTTTTCTGCCATTAAGGGGACTATTTATTTGAGATGGGCCCTTAATAGAGACAGGCGCTTATAAATTTTTTTATGAAGAATGGTTTGTCCTCCAGTTCAATATTTTATGTAAATGTTTCTTCTTTTCACACAATTATCTATCAAAGCAGTTTCAGAGCAAAGAAAACTAAGTAAGTACAGTAACCTGAGAATCACATTTCTTGTAAAGGATATGAATAAAATAAACTACAAAGACTCGACTTCAATATCCTCATCACCTTCCTGACTGAGTCCACTAGCAAGTCTTTGAACAGGCCTCTGGCATAATAGTGTCGTTGGAGCAATTGGCCTCACTATACCTTTTTCTTCAAAAATTTTGAGGCATTTACTTTTCTCTGAATGTCGAATAAGCGCCCATCCTAGACCAGGGATGAGTGTTTATTCAAGACAGGCGTTTATTCAAGACCGACTCTTCTTCAAACCACTACGGGAAGGAGAGTTGACAAAACCAGAAACTTTGTTTAAATACATTGCGTACAAGATTATTTTCAAAACTGGCACAAAGAAAGCCACCTATAAAATGTTTGCAGAATAATCTTCTTCAACAATATCATATTAGCCATAAAATAAAGTAAACATATCATAAGTGACGAAAACCTATTGCCTACTATCTATTATCGATACATACCCTGTATTGATGCAACAAATAATCGTGCTCCTTCCACCTGCGATCCAGCAACAAATTTGCAGCAGGCAAAGGAACATGTTTAGTTCTCATTGACGACATACTGAATCACAAAGACAAACCAAGATTTGCATGGAAAGGTCTGCACTAAATCTTAAGCATGCTCAACATGCAACTGGTTTCATATCACGAGGCCCTTCAAATAGATTGGCGAAGAATAAAACGAAATATCGAGAGAAAAAATGTCATCAGCAATGAAAACTTCTCGTAGTCATGCATGCTGTTTCTGCGGGAAAAACAAAAATTGTAAATAAATAAAAATACTTTCGAAACAATTCACCGAAGAAGAAAATACATCAGAATGAACAATAAAGAGTAGTCTATGGCAACTGAAAAAAATCGATTGTAATTGCTGTAATTTCGTAATTTTTGTAAAGTAAATAATTCTCTGGTACAGAAATCGTATGGGTAGCATGCACTTGGCAGTCTGACAGCAGCCAAAAATTACTGACAATCTGGTGACCAAAATACATCCCACATGGACATATGGAGACAGCACCCAAAATTGAAAACTATCAATTAGCAGATTAACTCTAGGAAGGCAAAACGCTAAAAAAACAAACATAACTACTACTACCACCGAGACTTAATCTTTGCCCATGCCAAAACACATTACGTGTCAAGCAATTAAAGGGATCCTCCGACAAAAAATCAACATAACCTTATCTTAAAGAACGTAAAAAACGGAAATGGAGACTGTTCTCGCTTTTTTCTTTAAAGGGACTTGAATGTTTAGGTCACCTGAGACCAAATTAAATATCAACACACGAAATGAAGGCTGAACGGCAATGGCGTGCGGCATTACGAATGGTAATTTATGCACTTACGTATATAAGTTGGCATTATTGTTTTCCGTAGTTAACGGCCCAACGGTCGGCATAAATGAAT
>JAOBRC011110890.1:0-15980 GCA_027575255.1 Scolionema suvaense | reverse complement strand
CTGGTTACACCTGAAAAAAGACACAGACACAGACTAAGGCTGACTTTGAGGGTTAGTAAGAGTGACGTGCGTGACGTTACGCGTGTGAGAATTCACCGGAACTGATAACGATGGCTAATGGCAGCCAATCATTCCAAACCGTGAGTAGATTCGAAAAATTGTTTAACGGAAATTGGCAGCCACCCGTGCGCCAGGACTTGCGACCTGGATGTAGTGTTAAACATGTTTTATGGCGCCAACACTCAGCATTACACGGGTGATCAGCCGAACCCAATACCTATTTACAATTCGATCTATACAACATTACGCAAGACACAACATACACAGAGCTGTACAGACGTACACATGCGCACACGCACACTAACTAGGATCCAAACACACACAACGCTAAACCAACACACGTACAAGTAGAAAACGGAAACACGAAATAGTACCTGATTACTGCTTGCTTTGTGGCCCGCACAAATAAGAATAAACAGGATGACCCATTACTGACATCGCTTGGGCTTACTGAAGAGACTAGAGCATCATTGCACATAAGCCATTTGTTGCTGTTGCAGCAAAGAGCGTAAGCCCAGTAGTGCCCAACTCCGCGCGAGGAGCGCGAGTGATTGATGGTGGCAACACGTTTGAAGTCTACTTCAAAAGCTACAGTGTCATTGACGGAGATAGGTAGCGATAATGGGTCACACTTGGAGCAGTCGACTACTCGATTGTTGCAAACTACCTGCTGTCGGTTTGTCTCGCACCTGTTCATATGCAACACCAATGCTGACCCAGCCGATACGAATACCACTTTTTTGGCGCTAGTTAAGTGGGTTATTATTCAATTCGATTTCAGCCGATGATAGGTACTCACGTCCTGTATGGTAGATTATAGTCAAAAAGCCAACAGTTGTGCGTAAAAAACCTGGGTTCATCTCATGGTGAAAGGAGGGCGGAATAGAGTTCTTATGATCGAACTTCTGCCAGCCGACAGCGAATTGTTCTGATACTGGCTCATTTCTTTTCTCTAAGAGTTAACTATGCTGGATATAGAAACATTCCTAATGGTAAGAAGTTTTATTTTTTATTTTCTGTGTTGCTCCTTACAACCTTTTTGTGCCACGGTTACTGATATTATGACTGACATGATCACTGACGTGCTATAAAATAATAGATATGATGACTGGCAAAACTTAATTTTAATGTAGCATTCCCCCGAATGATCCAAGGCCTTCCTAATATGGTAACTGTAGCAAAAATTTGAAAATTCTCGATGGGTCTATTGATCTCGACTCTTTCAATATTCTAAAGTTTTTCTTTTTCCTCTCTCTTATCTATTCAGGCGGTGAGACACCAGAGATTGAGGAGTAATTAATTCGTCATCTGAAATCACCCATTACTATTTTGGGGGCAGAACCATCTAAAGCAATTCCTTTGGGAGGTAGTATTACATGTGAAGATGTCGTATGCCTGGACGAAGTTATCAGTGATAAGAGAGAACGTAATCAAATTGGGGGAGGTGGGGATACCCCATAATCTATTGTGGAACCATGTAAACGTGTCATTGATGAGGGCAATGATGCAGAAAATAGGAGAGAACTTGATCAAATGGGAGGAGATGTCGATGCCCCAGAGCCTATTGTGGAGCCTTGTCAATATGTCATAAGAAATGCATCGGAAGTGAGATGTCGTACATTTAACACAGTAGGGCACGAATTTCAAGTTACTAGCTTTGACGTAGATAATCTAGTTCATGGGCTTCAGCAAGCCCACCCAGCTTTAACCGAAATCATTTCGTCCTTGACAAGGGATCTCGGAAAATGCATTCATGCCTCTTGCTTTAACCCATTGAATCCGTGAGTGAGCACATCATTCATAAGAAAAGATCGATTAGATGCAAAGTTGACCACCGATTCCATTGCAAGACTTTTAAACTCAAACGAAACTTTCCTGTTAAATGGTGTATTTGACATTTCGATAACGCACACTGTCGTTCCAACTGGAGGCAGGAACTCTTCTACATGAAATTCCTCTACGCGGATAACTTGAGGAACATTAGAGAAAGAAAGGCATACATAAGAGTTGTAAATGATGAAGAGCTGTAAAAGCCAATGTAAATTGCCCGGATAACAGACAGGAAAGTGGCAGAATCGTTAAAGTAAAAAGAATGTGAACTGAATTAGCTGAAACTCTGCATACTCGTATTGGCCTTCCATTTCGTGGCGTTGGTATAGATGACATGGACTTGTTCCAGGCACAACTTCCCGACTATCAAGTGAAGGTATTTTGCATGGAATTATGAGACAAACCTGTGTATCGGGGTCCCCATAAGGAAAAGGATTTGGTGTTGGCTTGCATCATGGACATTATGGTGTCATTACATCTCTGACTGACTTTCATAATAGATCTTATCATTGTGGCCGATGCAATGTTTCGTACACCAATAAATACAAGCACAGATGTACAGATATTTGCCCCGAGTGTGATACAGGAAAGTGCGACCGAGATAATGAAAGTTTTGATAGAATGTCGCTTTGTGTTTTCTGGAATAGCGTGCTATGGACCACACATAGAGCTAAGTCCTTCATTTGAAGGTGACACCAAGAGTACAATAAAGCGATGTAGTGAATGTAGTCAATTTTATAACCTAAAAGATCGCAGACGGACATCAAACAAACATGTTTGTGGGAAGAGAGTCTGTGTTTCATGTGGGCTATTTGTTGAAAGGGAGCGCTTGTGCTTTATTAGACCATATCTAGCACGAAGACTTGGGCGTGCTTCAGATTCCGCAAGTTGCTGATAACGTAGACTTGGATGAAGCCGTGATTGTTGATCATGATGATGATTATGGCGAGATTACTACGAGGTTACGATGAAACATGCGATACTTTCTAATTCATTTTCTTTGACTTTGAGACAAATATGCAAACTGTAATAAATGTTGCAATGATTGTTTTACTATTGAACGTGAGCCTAACTGCCGAGTGTATAAACGAAGGGAGGGTGTTTTTCGTTGGGAGACGAGTGAAGAAGACTTTTCGACATGGCTGTGTAGTGGTAGGACTAAAGACTGCATTACATTGCAATTGCTCATTACATGAGAGGTTTTCATGGATGCTTTGTATTGAGATATTTATTTGACAATAGGATACTACCAAAAGCCATCTACAACGGCTCAAAGTTGGTGTATATAAACATTTTTCAGTTAAAACTTCGTATAATCGACTCATTTAACCGTTTGCCCATGGCTTTGGCAAAACTGCCTTCAGTTTTTGTTGAACTTAAGAACAGGTACTTTCCTTGTCTATTTAACACCACAGAGAATCAGGACTACATCAGACCAATGGCCCCTAAAAAATTGTACAATGGCATGAGTATGGAGGCTAAAGAACGAGAAAAGTTCCTGGAGTGATACAATACCCAAGTCGAACAGGGCGCCATTTTTGACATGAAAGTCGAGATGGAGTCCTATCATCGTTCGGATGTGGACATTCTAAGGAAAGAGTGTAAGGCTTTTCGAGCTCTGTTTTTACGACTTACGACAGTTGATCCTTTTATGCAGGCAGTGACAATCTCCTCGGCTTGTAATATCGTATTTAGGAAGAGATTCCTCAAGGTAGACAGTATTAGCGTTATACCTAGCAATAATTATCAAGCGAGTAGTACACGGAGCAAGATCACTGTTGGTTATCTCTAATGGTTTGAAGAACGAGAAGGTAAACCTATTCAAAATATCAGTGATAGAGGAGAGAAATGGTCTGGGCCGTATTTAGTTGATGGTTACATCGCTGAGACAAAAACCGTGCTACAGATACAGGAGTGCTTCTGGTACGGATGTCAGTCCTGTTATCCGAAGCGGGCAACAATTAATCTGGTGACACAGACAAGCACACAACTCCTCCGGCAGAAATCAGAAATGACAACATCTTTCATAAAAGCAAAGCGGTATAATGTAGACGAATTTCGGGAATGCGACATACGAAAGGAAATGTCTCCTAACGATTATCTATCTTCCCTTATGAAGGATGCCGAGGTCGTTTCACCGATAAACCCCAGAGATGATTTTTACGGAGGCAAATGCAATTCGACCAAATTACAGTATCGACGTCAGCGAGGGGAGTGTGTCAAGTATGTTGATGTGACATCGCTATACCCCTTTACAAACAAATATGGTAAACATCCCGTAGGACATCCCATTCTTATTGACCACGACTTTGCAGATATTGATTCGTACTTTGGATTCATAAAGTGCAAACTTCTTCCACCCCACTACCTTTACCACCCTATCATTCCGTGTAGAAGCAATGGTAACCTTATACTCGCTTTGCTTCGAACACGCGCTGACCATGTGAACATGCTGTCGAAGAACGATCATTTGTAGGGACCTGGGTCACAGAAGAGGTAAAATTAGCAGTTGAAAATGGGTATACTATTACTACCATTTATCGAGTGTGGCACTACCCAGAATCAAGCGATCAGGAGAGTAGGTCTGTCTGCAGGTCTATTCACACAGTATGTCAACACCCTCCTGAGAATTAAGACCGAGGCATCGGGATTTCCACCAGGCATCGAAGCAGAGACTGACCCGATTGAAAAGGAACTGAAGCGTACAGACTACGTCAATGCCTACTACGAGCGTGACGGTAAGTTTATTCCTGACGATACTAAATATTACTGCAGAGGAAAATAGGTATTTTAGGATTATCGGTGTCATATTTTCAATTGTTTTATTGCGATTTATATAGTGATCAATTGTCGTTCATTCCTCTCTTGAAACATTGATGAATTCAATATCTGATAGCCACATGACATCGCGGTGCGTTTGGTAGTTGTTTTGTTTTCATTTTCCTTTTTTCTGTTGTAGATTTTGTCGCGTTGTTACTATTGCAGTTGTCTTTTTAGTCTTTTTTAGGGTGGCCGGGAGCAGCAGTAGGACTACTACCCACGACAAAAACAGAAACAAAACCCGATGACCTTAGATCACGAACAACAACAACAACAAAAAAAAGTGAATTAAATGACGTGTAGCCTTATCATATGCTTCTCTTACCGTTCTCAATTTTTTTCTTAACTGCTTCAGGTGTACAGCTGCATCGTGATGAAGTCAACAATAACCCTGTACTACGCACTGTTGCGAAACTCTGCCTGAATTCCAATACTTTGGAAAGTCCCCAAATCTACCAAAGACTGAATACGTCCCTCGATGTCATATTAATTTGCTCATCGATCCGATGTAGTGAATAAGCATCAGTTTGTGTATATCTACTTACAGTTTGGGAATAATCCACAACCATCTACTGCTTATGGTGGTCGTCTTTGCAAACAAGTACCTTCGCTCGCCAGGGAGATATCGATGGTTCTATTATCCCTTGATTTAACAACTGTTCAATTTCAGACTTGATAAACAGTTTATCATCAAAGCTTTATACTCTAGATCTCGTAGCTACTGGACGACAATTGCGATCCAAGTTCAAGAACAGCAACAAGTATGTATATATACAGTTTTCTAAGATGTGTGCAGTCGAATAGTCTTGTATTCAAAAGCTACTCACTAGGTGGGGTCTGCTGGTCCTTCTGCGTGCTACATGAGTCCGTGGCTGCTTCTCTCTATCGCACTTATCAACGTTTGACTAGTAAGAAAAGGAACTTTATTTTACATGTCCACGCCAAGTTGGCTCATCAGATTATAAACATCATAATTTTGGTATCAGCAAAATAGAGTCTACCAGTGAATGGAGTTTCTCTGTGACACTTGTACAACGGTAACAAAACAAATGTCACAAGGTTCAGACTATCGACAATACGCGACTTTGCATTGCCTTCAGAAAGCTCAAAAAGCAAATTGTTCGTATTGGAAAGCCATCCTTGCATTGACGATCTCATCGATTAATTACCAAGCAACCAATACTTTTCAACACTGGATCTAAGGGATACTGGCATGTTCAACTCTCACCAGAGTCACGCCTTTTGACTGCTTGCACCACGTTTCACGGATCGTACCAGTTCAACTTCTTTCCTTTCGGCACCTACTACTTTTAAACGCCTCATGGAGCACGTGTTAAGGAATCTTCTTGATGATTGCTGTTTACTTGATCTCGACGATGTAATCGTTTTCACTCTGGGGTTATCTTTCGTTCTGGAATCGAGCCAGATCCAGCTAAAATATAGCCTTCGTACAAGACCAAACGATTAAGAGATCGTCTAGGGTCTGCGCATCGGCGCTAGTTTTGCTGTTCTGCTGGTGGCTCTCTGTGCTCTATTACCAACAGATTATGCCAACGCTGACACATGCAGGAATTGATGCATAATTTATAAGACAGACTTTGCAGATTGGGCGAACGTGAGCAAATTAAGCAGGTAATGCGCTAGTCAGCTGAATATGCACTTGCAGAGAATAATGAGTAAACAGCTACGAAGACTAGCTAGAACACAGCTTGTACACGATTTTCCACAGCCTACTAATGTGAAAAAATTACAAAAATTTTTAGGTTTACTATCGTCGCTTCTCTGTTAACTTTTCCTTCATGGCTCGCCCTCGTCACGCTTTGCTGAAATCGACAAAAAACGTTTTGTGGTCTGATAAATGCGACAAGGCATTCAACGAACTAAATGCATCTCTTATTGCTACACCAATACTGGTGCAGTGTTCATGTGGCCCCGTATCCAACTACTGAACAAGAACCTAGGCATTAGTTGTCTACTGCACATCACTATCAGTTACCACTAGAGACCATGGTTACGCGAACCAGAATTCCACAAAATATTACCTGCACTTTACACGTACCAAGTATAGCAGAAAATGATAGATCAGTATGATATTCGAGCCACACCATCAAAGTTCCAAATAAGACAGAAAGTTTGGCTGTGCGTACCAAAAACGCTTCCCGATCGTTTGAAAAAGGAATGCATCATTATCACGGACCGTTTCGTCATCGTGAACAGTAATTTCCAGTTCATATCTGGCTAAAACCACTTAACAATAAAGCCATCCTTACTACCGTCCATTGTATTAGATTGAAACCATACATTGATCGTGACTCTCGCCCAATTCAACCACCTGACATCGATGTAAGTGAACCATATCATACAACAGACGACCTACCACCCGATAATTTTCCGTGAACCGCCTACAACAGATATGTAGGAACCTGAGACTAAGAACAGTCAGTTTTATGTAAAGAATACAAAGGTCGTTACATCTTCACATCACTTGCACGATACGGACGTAACCATCCACACTACTGCAAGGAAGTTCAATAATTCAGAACATACTGATATCCATCCTCAATATCAAAATGATTCACTCTCGCCTGATCTATCTCAATCGAATACTGCTTCTGTTTCCAGTAAAGTAACCATCCTACAGGATAATACCTGCCTCTGAAATTTATCGAGTAGAAAAAGTTCCGATCTACCGCCATTGCAAGAAACAGACTCAATATTTCGTGAAATGGCGTAGTTATCCGACCACTGTTAACTCGTGGGTCACAGTAAATCAGGATTTTCGAAGATACGCATGAAAACGCTGAGTATCGATAGGCACTATTTCAACTTATCTTTAGTCATGTTATCTCATAGATCAAATATTCGGACAGTATGGGAAGTCTACCTGGAAATATATAATCCAGATGTTAATGCATAAGCATGTTTTATACTTACGTAATCCCAATGTTAATGCATAAGCATGTTTTATATTTACGTAATCGAAATGTTAATGCATAAGCATGTTTTATACTTACTTAATCTAGACGTTAATGCATAATCATGTTTTATACTTACGTAATCCAAATGTCAATGCATAAGCATGTCTTATATTTACGTAATCCAAATGTTAATGCATAAGCATGTATTATATTTACGTAATCCAGATGTTAATGCAGAAGCATGTTTTATATTTACGTAATCGAAATGTTAATGCATAAGCATGTTCTATACTTACTTAATCTAGATGTTAATGCATAATCATGTTTTATACTTACGTAATCCAAATGTTAATGCATAAGCATGTTTTATATTTACGTAATCCAGATGCTAATGCAGAAGCATGTCTTATATTTACGTAATCGAAATGTTAATGCATAAGCATGTTCTATACTTACTTAATCTAGATGTTAATGCATAATCATGTTTTATACTTACGTAATCCAAATGTTAATGCATAAGCATGTTTTATATTTACGTAATCCAGATGCTAATGCAGAAGCATGTCTTATATTTACGTAATCGAAATGTTAATGCATAAGCATGTTTTATATTTACGTAATCCAGATGTTAATGCAGAAGCATGTTTTATATTTACGTAATCCAAATGTTAATGCAGAAGCATGTTTTATATTTACGTAATCCAGATGTCAGTGCATAAGCATGTTATATATTTACGTAACATATTCTGATGTACTCTGACTGACGTTATGTATACAAAGTATTATGTATCTTTCATAACACGTAATTCCAATCCAATATCACACTCATTGGTTACACTAGATGATGACGATAGAAGTCAAAATGTCTACATCAATGAACCATGTACCACATGACAAAAAAAGGAGTTTTACACGGTATACGATATTTATCCGAAGATGAAGCGCACGTACTCAAAGTTTGCTTGTTATTTTAAGTTTGTATGGTATGATTTGCACACAGTCAAACCCTGAACACAACACCTTTCTTTAATTTTTTCATCTTTCGTTTCAAGAATCACCCGGTAGTGCTGCTAATGTCATTTCTTGGAATCTTCACGGGGGCTGGATGTCTACTGCTCTGAAAAGTTGTCAGCTCCAAGCATTTTCCACGGACATACCTTTTTTGCAAAAAACTGTTGTGAAATTGAAAATCAAGTTGGGA
Organism: Scolionema suvaense; assembly: GCA_027575255.1. NCBI lineage: Eukaryota > Metazoa > Cnidaria > Hydrozoa > Limnomedusae > Olindiidae > Scolionema > Scolionema suvaense. The sequence goes on along the minus strand of JAOBRC011110890.1, from coordinate 7,151 downwards.
GAGGGCGTGCTGAACAACAATCTGATGACATTAACTTGACCAATGCTGAGGTTAATTGTCCCAATCGTCAATCGGGGAGCCTATTCTGTGTGAATCACTTTGAATAACGATACAAGCCACAGAGCCACAGAGCTATGTGCTGCACTTGTAGCTACATAGTTACCACCAGCTATGAGCTGCACGAAGAGTTGCAGTTGCGAAGGCATGAGTTGACTTTGACGGAGAAAATGAGAAATACTGTCGGGCAATTCGAGAAAAGTAAATCCACGAAAAGAGGCCAGAAGACCGATATGTGGTGGTATCAGGAGCATCTTTCAGATTATCAAATAAAAGTCGTTTCACTCGAACATGAAGATGAAGCGATTTACAAGGGGGAACCAAGGAAAAGCAGCATGGGGGCATTACGATGTTATCCAAACCATCACCGGGCCTTAAGGTATTACTGCTTTGATTGTGATGAACCTTAAGTCCAATAAATACCGTAATACCTCGAATAAGCGCCCACCTTTCAAATACAGTACACTCGCGATAACTGGGACCCCGGATAACTGGGACTCGCGCTAATTGGGACGCCTTTTCGATTCCCCTTGAAAATATACCACTTATAGAGAAATCCGCTTTACTGGGACTCCCGCTAAGTGGGACCGAATTTTCATTCCCCGTGGAGGTCCCACTTATCGCGAGTGTACTGTAAGCGCCCATCCTTCAACCTTCAGAAAAGGGCGCTTATTCCAAATTGGACAAGAATGTAACTGAAAAGTAATTCAGGAAGTAATTTTGAATAAACAATACAACTTGTATTAGGTTCTAATCCTATTTTGCTCTTTTTCATCGTGATACCAGGGGAACTTTTTTTGTTTCTTAAATAACTTCCTCATCTACAAATTAAATAAGCGGCCCCTCAAATAAGTGTCCACCCTGGATCCTTTAAAATTAAATAAGCGCCCTGGCGCTTAATCGAGGCATTACGGTAATGGGAAAAAAATCCCCAACCAAGCTAAACAAGTATGACGTCTGCTTTTTAAACGATGAATATGACCAAGATGAGGTTAATTCAGTTGAATGCAGCGAATGTAACTTTGCTTTAAAGGGACACAATTGTTACGATTTACACAGGTGCAGCACGTTGCATTACAATGGACACTTAACGTGCAGCGCTGTGAAACTCTGCACAGAGTGTTCTCATGCATACAAGCTGCTCACAAACGACTATTTGAATAATCACACATTTGCAACGACTTTGTTTGTCTGTCCTGCAAAGCAAAGTGTTTGTACCCCCAGATTATTTATGTTTCATGCTACCTTGCAAACCACGTGAGCAGGATGGCGTCCTACCAACCATTATTTATAATGGCGCTAAAACAATGTTTGTTAGAATACCACCTTTAAACATATCGACTCCTTGAACTTCTTCAGATGCCGTATTCAAAACCGCTGTCGACATTCGAAATGAAGGAGCTTCACAAAGCCTATTCTTCCTATTTATTTAACACTGAGGCTAACTAAGCCTATATAGGACCTATGCCTCACCAACGGTTGTACAATAATCCAGTGATGAAAGAGAGTGACCTATTCTAGTTTTTTTATTGGTAGGAGTCAAAATAGATTCTAGCTACATATTTGACATGCAGAAAAAACTAATAGCATATTGTCGGTCAGATGTCAATGTACTGAGAAAATGTTGCTGCCAGTTTCGTGATCACTTCCGTGGCGAGTTACCTACCGCCTATTCATTTATGGAATCAACAGTAGTTACCTCGGTGTGCAATTAGGCTTTCCAAAAGAGGTGTTATTCCCACAACGAACTACCACCCGAAAGATACACAAATGCCCGAAGGTGCCATCAGAAAAACAGCATGCTAGTAAAGCGTAACAACTCCTATCAATCTGAACATACTAGCACTCGAACCAGACCTCCCAATGTTTCCCATCAGCATTTCAAGTGCTTTCAATCATAAAGCACTCGATGCAATCAAATTGTCGACATCTGAAAAACTGCTACGGGCTCATTGGACATGATTGTTTTCGTACACCAACAACAAATAATTCATACACTTGCAACATATTGTAAACAAGAACAAAAAGCAGTACAAAAGGTCCAGCTCTAAAACGAAAGTCAGCTGCAGTAGGCGAATCGAATCGGAGTGGGCTTGAGCGTTTGCTCGCTCATGTAGTATCTTCTCTTCTACATGTGGGAAAAATATAATTCGTAGGACACATAACTCTATCGTTTTCTATTATTATTAACATTAAAATATTTAGTTGAAATTTCAGACATTAATGTAAACGTGAAGTTTCTGGACACTTATTTCAGTAAAAATATCATTGCGGTTCAGGCTATTAAATCGACTACACTTCTTTAATAATGATCTGATGAGGCATGCAAGATTGCAATTGATGAACCTGCCGGGACAGAAGAGTATTCAACGCACACTGCAACGCATCTTAAGAAACAAAGAAATGTTTCTTTGGTGTTTCAGCAAGGCGTCCCCACACTATTGGCTAGAATGTACAATATACCAATCATTTACAAAAGTCCCAAAGAGCGTACTGCAATTCCATTAGTAAGCACTGCCATACGTAAATTGTCTCTTCGTACAACCTGCCAAATTTTGCACATGACAGTTGTATTCACTGGCTCTAAGGTATAGCCTCCCCACAAAACCTGTAAGCTACGTACACCGCTTTCTTAGCATAAACCATCTGATGGTAGAATTACGAGGTCTAACTGAGCGTATAACTGTCACTGTAAACGTAATATTGAATTCTTATGCTTATTTCATGAGCAGGGACCGACAACACGTTTTCAGTATATATTTCCAACACAAAGTTCACCAGCTCTCATAGACACTGGTGCTGCAATCTCGATAATCAATTATGAATTGTCGGATAATGTCCAAAACTATGATTCAGCTTTATTAAAACCGATTCTTATGGTAAGGTACATCTCCCCATTGCTATTCAAAATTATCAAACATCATACAATTTTTGTCGTTCCACTAGCTGCATTCTAGGATTTTCTCTGTCTTAATTCATCAATTCTTAATTTTCATGATAGCACTATATTTCTAAGTGATCAAACTCAGTCACGAAATATCAAAGTACGTTTTGAAAATGATCCTACGATCATTGGAGAACCGCCACATTTTCATAACACCACTCCCACAAGCTTCGCACCATTATATGCATCTTCACCATCGCCATACTCAATCAGATTTTCAGAACGTTACAATAACCATTATGAACCAGAGAATCATGTATACCTCACTGACACGGAGTTTGCTGAAACCTCTGTACATGATTCAGATACCTGTTCAGAGGAAGAAGATGTTGCCGTTGTTGAAGCACATTTTACCAGAAACACTCAACCATATCTAACATCTTCACCATGCGACATGACTGATCTACCGTTTTGTGAGGTCGACATACTTAATTCACCATCATCATCCATTGATATCCGCTTACCAACAGGACCGCATCTCATTCTTGCTTATCACACCCATTACGTTGATGTTTCAGTGCCAAATCAACGTTCATATACAGGAACGTTTTGCTTTATACCTACATTTAGCCCCACATCAAGGTATTCAATTTATCCTAGGAAACAGATTGTACAACTCCACGGAAACCATACCCTAGCCATATATGTTCCTGACCTCTCCCGAGAACCACTCACCGTTGTCCCGTAAATCACCTTAGGCTACATTCAACTAAGTAAACCAGCCATACCGTCCTTAACTGTTCCGCCAAACACTCATGATGACGATAATGATGATGATGATGGTGGTGATGAGAACAGTGATTAGAATGACGACGATCAAGGAGATCGGCATCCTTCAAATTCTAAGAAATGGAAACAAAAAACATGGCACGTTCAGACTCTCCCAAAATTGTGAAGAATACAACGATAACCAACCAGTCATTCCAGCTTCACCTGTCATGGTGTCATGACACGGTTTTTGGAAGTCATTTTGGATCTGCTGAAACGTATGAAAAACGCAAGGCTAAATACTATTGGCGCCACATGTACACAAATATCGAACATTTCTGCAGATCATGTGCTTCCTGTAGCTCACACAAAAAACCGAAACATAACACATGTGCTCCCCTGGTTCCAATTCCAGTGGGAGATGCGTACAAAAGAGTGGCAGTTGATTTTTTTTGGCCTTTACCAGCGCCTAGATCGGGAAATAAATACATTACAGTATCTAGTGACTATCTTAACTGGAACCCAGAAGCATTTTCCACCCCTGAAATAGATTCTGTTACCACCGCAATATTATTTCATGATCAAATAGTTCGCAAACATGGGGCACCTGGTACCTTACTTTCGGATATTTGATCAATATTTCTCTCAAAATTGAGGACTGACATCAATGCGATCAAAAATAGACGGAAACTGACAACAGCTGCTTACCATTCTGAAACCGATGGGCTGGTGGAACTGGTAATGGTACTTTTTCTCAATCATTAGCCATGTTTGTGAATACTAAACACGATGAATGGGACACGTTTTGACCCGGAATTTTATTTAACTACCGAACATCTCCATCAGCCCGCAACAGGGAAACGCCATTTTATTAATTGTATGGAGGAGAACACTGTCTCACCTTTGATGTCATACTGCCGCCATCAGCAACAATTCCTCTCTCCCTGACAGACTACCATGCAGCACTGGTAGAACACCGAACGGAACAAAACCTGGTAGAACACCGAACAAAATCTGGCTGGGGAATTCACATTCAAAGCACAGCAAAATATGAAGCAACAATTTCTTTTAAACGCAGCACCTAGTAAACATAAAATTGGCCAGAAAGTGTGATTGTATGTGTCCAAAACTCTCCTTGGCCGATCAAAGAAACTCAGTCACTGTTATCATGTTCCATACAGAATTTCGGAACAACTGTCAGATGTTCATTTCAAACTTAAATCCATGGAAAATATACAACTATTGACTGCTGCACACAGTAACCTTCTGAAACCTTTCGTTGACAGGGAATCTCGACGTTTGCACCCTCCTGATAACGATGTCAGAGAGCCACACCACAGCACCACTGACTCGCCTTCTGATAGCCTCCTACCAAATATTCTGCTCACTTCCCATACCTGCGATCCAACACACACCACTTCCAATACCGCACCTACCCCACTACTGACCCAACTCCAAATAATAAAACGCTGATTCCAGGAAAAGACAATAACACATCGGAGAAGACAAAATTGCCTTCAATATTTGATCAAATGGTTTAGTTATCCTGCACACTGGGTCATGGGTCAATCAACAAGATATGTTAGACCAAAATCTAACTACCGAATCTAACAAATCTTCTATGAGCAACTGCACCCTGCACTCTACACTAATAGTGCCAAATGAAAACATATTCACTGCCCATAGAATGCACGTCCAACTTTTCAAGTCAAAGACAAACCACAGCACTGAACCTGTCCACCATGCAAACATGGAGTTTATCAATCTCCATGAGTCCGATGAATCTCCAGGAAGAATATTCTGGATAAAAATCTCGTTCTATGATATCAGAGATTGTGATGATCGGAAACAGCGTTGGTGACGATGTTTGGCATTTTAAGATTGTTGAACGTATCGATTCTCTCTCAGCAAGTATGTAGTATCAAGTACCTACGTTTTTTTTTTAAGCGAGGCCAAATCCTGCTGACAGAAGAAAGAAACACACGCTACTCCGTTTTAAACAATCACATTCAGGAAATATACTGTCACATATCTTTTTATATTGGCCAACACCTGAATCTTCATGTTCATGCTCTCGATCAGGTAGGGTTTCAGATCAAACAGGGCCGTGTCCCTGTGTCATCTGCGCATGCCAGCTAGACCCTAATTCATCTGTTGAGATCTGCTTCCGATCTATCGTGCACCATGTGAGTCGTTCACAGTTTCGCGAGAGGCAGATCGAGGTGTGAGGGACGTGAGACGTGTATATCGGTTGTCAAAAGAAACTATATTCCACGAGTCTCTTCCATTTTATTTCGCCAAGTTAAAGTTTTTCCGGTGCTGGAATGGAAGACTGACCAAAGAATTTGCAAGCACAGAGCGCATGATTCACGTGTCGGTGTTCGGTTGAATGGATTCTGTCTTACCAAGGAACTTTTATACCACTGGAAGGTGAACCAGATGCAGTCATTACTAATCTCCTTTCAGAAACTATTGAAATTTGAAACAATTAGACATTCGAGTGCGTTATGCGGTTAGTTGCGAGAATTTATCAAATGCCTTCAAGCTAGCAGGAATTACTATAAAACCAGAGTTAGTTTGACTGGACATTTCTCAAAAGGGAGACAAATTTATTGAATGTACGACTTTATGACTGATCGAAATGATTTTTTAGGCTTCATCTTTACTTGGGGCACTCAGCGCGAGAGCAAGGTAGCTTGATAATAGTCTTTATTGATGGTTTCTTTTTAATCTGATTATCGGATGTTTGAGTAACAGCTTAATTTTTACAACGAAGCTTTGCCTCCGTCTACGCATTCTATTGCTACTGCATAACGAGGCAGAGCTAATGGCCTTCATGCTTAACACACATTGTGACAATAAATTCGGAATCGATCTAGTGGTTTTAATACTTCCTTGGTCCATGTCCATGTCCATGCTATGCTAATAAATGTAATGTAAGAGAAATCCTTTCTGACATTTTCTATATAATGTTTTTCATTTATGTAAGTGCTGTTTAGAGCGGAAAGGAGGTTTTTTACTCGATTGGGAGCCACATGATCCAGTTCAAAGGAGTGTAGAATTCGGCTAAGACCTAAAGTCGTGGCCAAAACGTATTGGCACAAACACAAAATTATAGCTAGCTATGCACTGTGAACGGCCATTCAGTTCAGGTATTATGTACTTTATCGCCCCCTTCCCCCAAAACAATGTTGCCAGATACATGCAAGAACTTAATTCGTCAGCTATACACCTACTAGGGCCTTCTACAAAACTAGTCCTGCCCACTTGGCATACCATGTATGTAATATATAAAGGAGCAAGCTGCACGATCTTGATGAGCTGATGAGACATGGAGTTAACACATTTTGCTTTCATTACTCACTCATTAGCCGAAGTCACACTGAGACGAGCGACGAGTGACGAGTGACGAGCGACGTGCGAAATTTGCATCACCCGTCAG
>JAOBRC011109779.1:0-15981 GCA_027575255.1 Scolionema suvaense | reverse complement strand
CGCGCTGGTAAGCCAACTTTGCCTGTGTGCCTGCCTGCGCGGGCGCGATCGCGCTGGTCTATTTGAAAAGCCTGATGCACATGCAGTGTGAGCAAACGTTTTTGGATAATTTATTTGAGGGGCAGAGAATCAGAAACTGGTGTGCGTATAGAATGCCCTGAGTCAGTTCTGGTAGTCTGCAAGTGTGTATAATTTTACGAGTGATGGAAAATCACTGGGCAGCAAGTTACTTTCTGATGCTAAAATCCTACAAGATGCTTTAAATCGTGAGGGCCTAGAATGAAGGTTAGGTTTGTCGAAACCAATTTCATAATTAGAACTATTGTCTGCGGTGTGATTTGGTGAGTATTACCTAAATTGGAAAATAAAGCCTCTCATCACCACCATACTCCTTTACAAAAGTACGTCTGTTTGATATCAGTAAAGTTTCTATTTTATTAGAAACGTATTAATTGTAACATACATTTAGATGTTTTTGAACTCCTTACTAGAAAAAACTTTAAAAATTGCAATCTGAACTGTGGTATCACCTTCTGCTTTTGTCTGTAGGTTCACTATGGTGTTTTGTCTCATCATCTCTTTGCCATCCAAAGACTTTTACATTATTAGACTGGAAAAGTCGTCCCTAATGTAAAGGAATCGTGAAGTTAATACACCTCAACTCAAAACGCCGAAGGGACGACTAGGAGTTTATGGCAATGCCCGTTGCTAAGCTTTTCCCATCTGCACGTCGAAATTTTGACGTGCGCTACGAGAGATTATAAGCGCGTCAGAAGTACCTGCTTGCTTGCCAAAAGCTCCTAGTCTGTTCTTCAGACTGCCTTAATTACATAACATCACTTTCTGCATTGTATGGCACAACCTGCCAGGGTGACTAATAAAGAACAGACGTCTATTACATTATGAGAATGAGGCATGAAAGCAAATTCTTCAAATTTTCTCTCCCGCTCATGTGTAGCTAGATGTCTGAAATAGTGACCAACTGAAAACTTCTATGTTGGGAATTAGAAGATCATTGAACCTGCTGTCCCTACTTTGGAAAGTAGGTTTTAGTGAAGATGTCTCTCTGAGTAGTTGCCTTAACTGTTAACAGAACATTGCTGTTTCCTTTTCATTTCTTTATGTCACTCCTTTCTCTCTACGTGTTGAAGCATTTTTGCCCATAACGACATACTTAAGACCTCCTTCTCTCGTCAGACCTCTCGGCAGGCAAGTAATGCCCATTGCTTTTTGGACAATTGTTCCTACTGTTAATGTTACCCATCTATGATGCACACGCATGAGAAGCCCTGACCCCAAATTTTGAATTAAGCTGGATTTTTAGAATAGGCTCATGTTTGACATTGTGCTTGGTAAGAAAAATGTTTATATTTGGAATGGATGCTAATCCATCTTCGACAAACTTGTTTGACCTTAAGTTTAAACCTATGTGAGGTTAGTTACTTGCACTAATTTGAGCTATGATTCTAGGTAGCAGGGTTTGAAAATAATTGGTCCGATGCTCTGTCACCTGATGCTTCTCTTGTCATATTCAAGGAAGTTTTCCTCTGCTGGTCTGACTGGACCTCCAGATTTTTTTTCCGTACCGTAGCAAAATCCGTAACGCTGCATTCAGCAGGCCTGTAAATAGTGCCAGACATTGGACATTTGACCGGCATTATCTCCAAAAATTACTCAAATGTCAGGCATGATGGTCCCTTAATTGTCCGGCATACTTATTTTCTGCATTTTGCAATTGTCGGACATGTATGAGGAATGTCCGACATCAGACCAGAATGTCCGGTGTGTTGCAATTGTGCCGTTCAAATTCTGCTGCTTTTCCGCACTGCACAGCTTACAAACGACTGCCAGAAGGAGCAATTAAATGCTTGCAGATTGATCAAAAGAATCGATCATATCTGCCATTCAATCTCACATGTCAAAGATCATGCTGCAATCACGTAATTAGCGAAACGTTCGATTCAGAACATTCGTTTCTTGCGACAGCTCTTGTTTACATGCACGTCTTTGCAGACTTATGCAATACTTGATGAATTACAGCAGCTTTCCGTGGTGTTGCATTTTCCATGTGATAGAAGACGTTCATGCTTGATACTCACAGGAAATATTTTGTGTTAAAGAAGATTGCGCTCGGGAGACCAAATATTCCTGTCTCAGATGTGTCGCCTGGTGGATTATCAAAGCGTTGCGTATGGAAATAAAGATGTTGTTCAATCGGGCGAATGATCTCAGCGCAATATATTCGGTCTTCTACCTTCCACCTGCCTGAATAATACATTCTTCTATTATTCTTCAGCAAGCAGTTGACTTGTGCGAAGGTGAGCTGCATGGCCATAAATGCACATGCGCATGTCAACGGTTCTTTGTGTTAAGGAAAACCCACAAGGAAAGGATAACTTGAACTATGAATCATAACGGTAGCTATGTAAAGCATAATACCGAAGTAGCTTGTCGATCCCATGGTCATAGCACGGTTTGGGCGTCAGGCGAAGACCTTTGGTTGCCTGGTTTGGGGTTCCTGGTTAAAGCGTCTCCCGGTTCTGATTAGGACTTAAATGATGGTGAATGTCCGGCATGAGCTCTAGTACGCTGGTCAATCTTGACCGTCATCGCTCATGATCTTATTTACAGGCCTGATTCAGTACATAAGATCATCTATCAATTATTTCTTGGACTAAACAGCTGATCAAGTATTTTTCTTTGTTACCAGATCAAGCTTAACTAGACAAAAGTAACAGATGGTGATTCATCTGCTTCAAGCATCATGTTGGACCTGACATCAGAGTGTCTGTCTGGTCATTAGTGGGCTAGGAATGGAGAAATATAGTGATGACTAGGCAACTATCTACTGTTTTCTAGGAAGTTAAATGGTTAGCATATCAAAACAATATTAAACCATGAACTGTGTGACTGGAGCGTAGGATTCAATTGTGGAGAGACATTCTTTTCTCTATTCAATTGAGCACACATTCCTTCTTTGTTCATGTGGTTGATGGTTGGACCTGTGTTCTTTTGCATTTTCCTTTTTTCTTTGTTCGATCAAGAACATGCATTCCTTTCTCGTTTCTTGATTTTGACTGTCAGGAGGGTGTTCTTCCGTATTAACATGAGCTTAGGTAATTCTATTGAGCCTCGACTGGGAAAAAAGTAGTCATAAAAATTAGTCCTCACAGAAATTTCTTCTCCTAATTTACTCAACGTATTACTCAAGTTTTACTTCTGTAAACAACCATTTTGTCCTTCGGTTTTTTCTGTAAGCAGTGGCCAAAATATGTTTCTCTTTGACCATAATACAGTATGCGTTCCTCTTAGGTGCCTGTGGCGTTCATTTTTTGTCATGTCTGCCACTGCAGGTTTCCCTGCTAGCAAGAACTGCTTTGCTAATATTGTCCATGGCTACTCGACCTGAAGAAGGGATTATTTTTTATCTAAATGAGCAATTTATAGATTATCAAGGCATTTGGAATTTGCCTCAATTGACAATGACCTTCTTAATTTAACCTTGGTTACGGCAGGTGGTGATTCTTGGTTATTGTAAGTGGCATTTCTGTCGGAGCTGACGAAATGCTGTCGGACCGGGCTAGACGACTCTGGCATGACTTGCTGAAATTTTTGTAATTTTCGACCCCTAGGTAGATTCAATGTTTGAAAGTATTTTTGTTCAAGTGTAGTAGCCTTGTGAGTGCCAAAGTGGGGTAATGATTGTAGTGTAAACATTTGTTTGTTTTTCCGAGCATGAGGAATTAATACAACTGTTATTATTGAAGCAAGTAGCGCAGCCATCGAATATCTTGTTTCACATTGTAACACTACTTTTTATTCAGGTGGTCGTGGAAGTGGCCTCTCAGAAACAGCCACCGATGAAGATGGAGCAGAGGAGAAAGAAGGATACAACCTTCAATCTGACAATGCCACTATTACAGAGGAAAGTAGCGAGCAGGCTGAAACAGAGGTTTTTACAGGTAAGAAATGGCTACAATCTTGGACAAAAATAAGTAGACGGGTTGTGCTCGACTGGCACACCTCCTGCCAGTTTTAACCGTCTGCTCTGCTACAATGACCTTGCTTTTTACTGGGGTCCTCTTCTTGCCCTGCTCACTGCTCCCCGCACCCTGCAAGCAGTGTTGTCGCAAATACTTGTTGATCATGGTTCAGTCTACATCAACACTGCTTGAGGGGGTAGGGGTGCCAGCAGGCAGTGTATTATGAATTATGAGCTTTGAGACAGACAACAATCAAAATTTGAAGTTTGTTGAATGCATACGGTTTTCATAAAGTGACCAAGGAGATCCTGCAGTCGATAATTATCAGCTGCTTACTTATATTAAAATGAAAAGCTGATGTGTGCCTACAAATAGCACTTGTCTACTTTTGTTTTGTCTGAGATTGTAGCTTGACCCTGGAAGCCCGATCTGGAATCTCCACGGCCTTTCTCTGTTTCCAGGAGAAAAAGTTAACTTGCACTCAATTATAACCGGAAATCCTGTTAGAAAGAAAGAGGATTGTGGCTTTGAGAACACGTTTCTGCTCGCACACTGAACACCTGGCAATATATATCATTGTTAGGTTTCGGACTGAAAAAAGAGGTTTTAAATTGAATAAATTTTTCTCCTGGAGATGCTGAAGCCTTTTCTTTCACATAGCAGCTTTGCATTTCTGCTCAAGAAAGCCTGCCTGCCTTGCCTTACATATTCCCATGCTTGAAGGCACTCCATTAAAATTTACATAACTTTAGAGTATCGTATTGTGTGCTCCTGTTCAGCACGTCATCGTGTAATCATACTCCTAAGCATGTACAGCTACTTCCTACAAGTATAGCACAATCTGTCCTGGAGTTCAGAGTCGCAAGGTAAAGGGGGTGAAGGCAAGTGGCTTCAAAAGACGAAGAACCACATTCAAGTTCATGATAGTGCACAACAGCACATAAGATCTAGTTTTTATTGGACTCGGGCTTCAGTTACTCTTGCCTTGTTAGTTCCTGTGTTGTTGCCAAACTTGTGATCATCAGCATTTTTGTCCCAACCTGATAATTCTGATAATACTGTGTCCGAATTGTCAAAGAAACAGATTCTGTTTACTTGTTTCATGACAAAACCTTACTTATTTCTCAAGAAATTTATTCCCATAGTCCAGTAGCTACTGTTTTGATTTTGAAGTATTTGGTTAGGATTTTTCGGTTTTTTAGATTGCGGAACTTGGAGTTATTTTCTCATACAGATCATTAAGACTTTCATACCTTTGTGATAGAATGAAGGAGGAGAGTGAGGTTTTCGTTTGCGGCTTGTAACCCAGTGGTGTACACATCAGCAGTGGCAAGATGAAAGTTAAGCCCAGGCCCTAATGCAGCCAAAAAGAGCGTCCGGTATTCGGACGCTGCCCCTCTCAAAATTAGCTTCAAAAGTGCCCTTTTACTTAAAGTTCAATCTAATTCTCAAATTTTCCAACTTATTTAATGGAACCAAGTGCCCTTTTTGTTGAAAACCGGACACTGCCCTTAAATGCTAGATCGGACTCTGTAAGCCTGTTAAATACTGTTTTTGCACAGGTTTATATCCTTCTGAACCGTCAATTTGTTGGCTGAGTTACAGGCAAAATGCAGTTTCAATTCTTGCTGATAGGAGCTCTGGATGCTGAACTTCTACTTGTGCAGGATATTTAAACTGCGAACACCACCTGATCATAAATTGTCCAAAATTTCTATACAATAGCTAATAACAATTCATAGTAAGTAAATGGCTGTTAACCCACTAAAGATATTAGTATACCCGCTATCTCAAACTGATCAACCTAGGCTTGTATTTTCCCATTAAGATGGCGTACTTTAGTTTTTGATTTTTAGTTTGTGAATCAGTGTAAGTAGTAGTTGAGCTAGTTCCGTTGAGTGAAGTGGGCGATCTGAAGGCAGAATCGAGTTTGATAATTGTTTGTGATAGTCCGTTCACAGATAATCGATTGCTCTTTTACCAGCATGGACTGTTCAGTTTATCGCAGATTTATATGCCTATATTTCTAGAAGCAAGACTGAAGCGGGCTGAATCAGTTGTTCAAGCTGAACGTCAGAATTCTATGGAAGGTAAGACTGTATTAATAATTAGCATTCATAATACTTGGGTATCTATAGTGGTTGGTGGATTGCTATTAGGAAAGCCTTTTTAGTAGAGTCGAAAATTGGGTGCATTGTACCATCAGAAAAACAGTTTTTCCTCCCCCTTATTTGTTTCTAAATTTTTTGTTGTTACTGCGAATTACTTATGTTTGACTCTTTGGGTTTTTTTTAGATAACTCAGTTTTTTTTTATTGAAGTTCAGTTGCATGTAATAGGCCCATGGAATATGTGGTTCACCAAAATAAATCATAAGAATCTTAGTCTTCTCAACCAGTCTCAAGTTTACTGTATTATTCCATGGTATGTTCGCTTGGGAGACATAGTTTTAACCCCCCCTCCCCCCTCCCATCATACTGAGGGGGTGAGCAATTTTCAGAGAAATGCTTAAGGCGGTGGTTGAGCTAAATCTTGATATGTGCTGGGAGTTGGAGAACATGGTGGGGGTGAATTTTCGTAGATGGGGATTGACATAATTCATTTTAACCAAACTTCGATAGTAGTGATAGCAAGTCACTCAGATAAATATACTAGACTAGACTTTCTTTGTTGCATGCATGTCACGACTTGTTCATGTTGAGTTTCTTTGGTTCATGTTAAGTTGATTACCTTTATTGCTGCAAATTTTGTATTTATAGCAGAACTTTAAAAGTGAATGGCGCTAGCACTACTTTGGTCTATAGGTGGGCTTTGGGCCTGAAACATGTACATGGGGCTTGATAACTGCAGTTGGGGGTAACATTTTTTAGGTGGGGGTTCAGACTCCCTAGGAAACTATTCGGAGTAGTTCTTGGCAGGTACTAGTTAAAGGGTAATAATTATGGCTTGGAGAGGGTTACCAGTGTGTGACTGGTATTGATGCATAAGGGTTTGGCCATTTAATTAGAACTCAGTGCTCTTTTTCAGATTTGAATTAGCCGTAAAAAGACTATTGACCATCATATTACTGATACAACTAGTAAACAATAAGCATACATCAAGTTGGTGTGTTATTTTTTGACTCGTATTGAATTATGGGTAATTTTTCAGTACTCTCCTCTGTAACTTTATAGATATGCATGACCCGCAGTGGATACAACACCGGAAACATATATTCATTCTTAGCGAAGCTGGAAAACCTATCTATACAAGGCATGTGATGATCATTTGATCATGTGATGATCTTGTGATCATGTGATGATCTTGTGATTATGTGATGATCTTGTGATCATGTGGTGTTTCTGTTCTGGATAGCATTTGCGTGTGTATGTTAGTGCTTGAAGTTATTGATGCCACGTAGTACAAGTTGCGATGTTAAAAGTATACAATTGTCCATAAATGGGATTAATTTGGCGTACCTTTTCCATGAGATTTTTCTGTTCTGTGTAACTTTTGTGCCTATGTTGTGATGTTATTTGTACCAGGATAAAATCCAGTAATTCAATAAATCGTGGTACAAAAATCACTAAAGCACCTTTATTTTTCACTCTTTCAACTGGAAGAATTGAATTATCTTTCCAAATAGATTCCGAACATGCTATCTTATGTAGAAATGGCATTCGCCATATAATAAATTTGATAAGACAAGCTCCAAGCAATTCCCCCAAGGACTTATTTGTCAGAAATGGATTTGTGGTTGGGGACTTGTTCGATGGAGACCTATTTGAAAGAGGGTTGATTAAATAAGCATTCCCAAAGGCCCTCTCTGATCTTGGATTTTCTGTAATTTTCGGGTGATATCACCTTTAAACCTTTACTGGACAGTGACTCAATTTGGCATCAATTTTCAAAGTTTTCAAATTAAAATTATTTACCAGTCGCTGTCAATCGGAAATTTTGCTCTGGTATCCCGCTAGCCAAAAGGCCATTTTAGGCTACTTGCATATTTGACTGAGGACAAATTTGGAAAAAACTAGTTTTTCGTTACTGCAATCTGCGCATAAAAATGCAGCATTTTGGCAAATAAAACATGACATATATGTGATGATCTTTCATGAGCGGCCAGTAAAGGGTTAAGTAAAAGCTATTCTCTGGCGTTTTGAATAGATTGAAGGTGGAAAAAATAAAGAAGAAACTGATAGCAAATGTAGCTGACAGGTTCTTCTTAGTAGTCAACTGTTTCCTTTGGATGACTTCCAATTTTATTTTTTTTATTTTTTTATTGGGGGGGGGGGGGAATTCCAGGGTGAAGGCTCATTTGTGGTTTGGGTGGAGGCTTTGTCGATTCTTTATGATATCTAGTGATAGAATAAGAGGGAGATTTTTTACAGGAACTCAATCTTGCATCTGCTAACATTAGATGTTCTATGATCTAGTGATATATAGTAGCATCATGCATAATTAGTGAATGTACTAATGACCATTTGGCTTAGCAATACTTTTTGTGTGGGAAAGTGTTGATCTTTCGTTGTTAACTGGAAACAAAATGCCATAATTCTATTCAGCTGTATTGCCTGCTGATTTTTGTTGTGGGCTTTTAGTTCCTTATTCTTTTTTTGCCCAGAAGCAGCCATTTTTTCCAGTCGTTCCCATCTACTTTTATTAACGTAACATTGGACAGCAATAAAGTTTTCCGGCAAAAAGTGAATTATGATGATACTTGCACCCTATTTTGTTGTTTCCCCTCAATATGATTGTTTTCTTTGGATTCTAAAGAAGAATTAAGGGACAGCGTTCCTTTTGTGCTAATGTTACTATAATGGTAATGTAGATAAGGTCAAAAGGGGCTTTCTATTGTAATATCTGACTGTTCTGTTATCTTCTTTAAAAATTGATCTGGAAGAGCTGTTTAGACTAAATCGAGGTCATTTATTTTTCCAGCGGAGAATCAGAATATCTGCCTCCTGTTTGAGGTATTGGAATCTACCCATCAATTAATGCTTCCTTTTATCTCCAGGTATGGCAACGAAGAGAATCTAGTGACGATGATGGGTTTAATGCAAGCCATTGTGTCATTCGTGCAAGATAATGACGATTCAATCAAGTAAGGATCTGCCTTTTCTCCTCATTTCAGCAGCTGCCCTCAAATTCTAGAGTAGTGCTCTGTTTGGTGGTATTTATTACATGGGAAAATGTAAAGATTTATCTATTCTTGAAAAATTTGGCCTGTAAGTTTCAAAACAGACACAGCTTAAAGGAGAAATAATGTCAAGAAAAATTTTAGCACAATTTTAGCAACATGCATGATCTCTCCCTTCTTAGCATTTTTTGTTTCCATGTTGCATTTTGTTTGCCTGTCACAATTTAATTTCGATATCAGTTTTGCGCTACGCTTGTCGCCATCTTGGAGATTCAGCAGAGCGGGGAGAAGGTCTGGGTTGTAGTATCGTGATAAGTCAGTGAAGTCAGAACCACTCCAGCGGAACAACTCCTCAAAAAATAGCATGCTGCGAAACGCTGAGTGCAACCAATCCTCTTACGCAAAAACGAAATAACCACGGCCTTACCTTTCTCTTCGCAGCATGAGGATCTGAAAATTATACATTGAAGCTACCACTTCACACAAAATAGATTTCAAACATAGCTTCACGCAAGGCAAATCAGCAAATCATCTTTTTATGTCCTCTGTTCGCCACTGCTTCTATTCCACTGCTTGCCAGTAAAAAGTAAGCAACGAAGCAAGAAAAAATTGTTTCATCAATCAGGAAATCTATATTCAAAACCAATTAATCAATAGCCTGTCGTAACTTTCAGTTTGATTACGTGGTTTCTATTTCTAGTATTCCGAAGAATGATAATTCATAGCACGTCGAAGTGCTTATGTTGGCTCTGATTGTACAAACCAGACGATCATTGAATTTTAGTGCCATCGAATGAACATGATTTCTTGAATTGGTATGAACGGTTCTGTACTGGTTGGGTGGAATTTGAGATGGATTTGGTTGTGAATGTAGATTGATATTAGTTCTAATTGTAGAGCTATGCTTGAATTGATATCCAACCAAGCAAGGCCTAGTTTTGTATAAAGCTCCGAGCAAAGGTAGGATCAATTGATTTTCTAACTATCTTTAGTCCTCATGATTCATGCTTGCCCTTTTCTCGCCGATGAGTCAACACTTTTGCAGACGTTAATCTGTTCTTCAGATTTAGCATAGAGCAGGTTCTACGTCACAATCAAAGCTGTCCCACAGAAACCCGTGTCGATTTTCTACTGCTCAGTGCAGAAAGACCGACCAAGATGGCAACAAGCGTTGCAATATTAATTTACGAAGAATCGTATCAAGAAAACATAGCTGACCTTAAAAATTAATGTAGACAACATTTTCGTACCTTTATCTTTCATGTAAGAAAAATATTTACACACCCATTAGTTCTCCTTTAAAACCTAGTGTTGATGCCATCGTCGTCTTTACATCTGAAATTCTGAGCAAACGAGCTTCTACAGAGACGTAGTTAACTGCGTAGTAGACAGTAATGAGCGGACTTCTTATTGCTAAGTTCTGAAAGGGATCTGCAGTAGGCATTATGATAGGTTCAGACACTCCCTTTAGTCCTGCATTATGACAGTAGGTTGGTTGTGTGCACTTCAATGCAGCAGCCCAGGCTCAATTCTCACTTCTTAAGCTTCGTTCCTTCCTATTAATTTTGAAGGGGTGGGGATGGGGGATGGGAGGGGGTGTTGCCAGGAAAGGGCATAAGGTCAGACTTTCCTGGAGGGGAGCGGGGTTCAAAAACTTTTGGGGGATCGAGCTCAGCCCAGTCTGCATACCTTCACATCACGTATCCCTTTTCTGTTGTGCAACCTGAACAAGCATACAGCTACATCAGGAAGTACATTTAGCCACAGTCGCCTTGCCTCATGTTCTCAAAAATGGACATGCACCATGCGAAAGATGTGTGATACTAGCGAAAAACCTTGTTTGTCTTGGGGAGGGGGGGAGAGGTGGTTACTGATTTTCTGGAGTGGGGGCCTTGACACCATGGAGGAGGCTATAGTAAGTTTGACAAAAGGTTCTTTTTTGCGTAGTATCCTCTGTTTCCTATTTTAGGAGTATGGTAGCAGGCAAGCATAAGTTTGTCTTCCTTGTACGTGGTCCGATAATTCTTGTCGCTGTCTGTTCGG
Organism: Scolionema suvaense; assembly: GCA_027575255.1. Classification (NCBI taxonomy): domain Eukaryota; kingdom Metazoa; phylum Cnidaria; class Hydrozoa; order Limnomedusae; family Olindiidae; genus Scolionema; species Scolionema suvaense. The sequence goes on along the minus strand of JAOBRC011109779.1, from coordinate 4,837 downwards.
CTCCTGATTCGACTGCTCAGGTAATATAGAGAATGTTTAATTTATCTCAGGATTCTCACTACCCTAAGGTAATTAATTTCTGCGGAACTATTTTTTGCGACCGAGGGAACGAATCCGAAATATTTTGCGGAACTAATTTTTGCGAATCTCATGCATTGATGGATTTTGCGGAATTGATTTTTGCGAATGGGGTAGTTAGGACAAGTGTTAGTGAACATGCAAGGCAGTGTCTATATTTGCCTGTGTTTATCCTTCTTCTAAGATCCTTTTTTCGTTTCTCTGAATTTTGATTGCTTTTGCTGACATATTTTTGTAAATGGCAGATTTGAAACGTTTTGCGGAAGTAATTTTTGCGAAAAGGACCCATATTCGCAAAAATTAGTTCCGCAAAAATTAATTCCGCACTAATTAATTCCGCAAAAATTTATTACCTTAGGGTAATAGTGAAAAAGGGGTAGCTTTACAAAGGTAATGCCACTGTGAAAAATGAGAAATCTTACGTGGCGAAGTAAGTGAGTGTTAACGCTGTCTAATGTGAGCCCTATAATCTTAAAGGCAGACTCCTCTTATTAACAAATACTTAATTGTTCAACATGAGTTTCTAGTTTTTCTGCTATCGATCTGATATTTTTGTGCGAAGAATTAACCAAACTCAAGCCAAACAGCTGTTTTAATTTATTCTTTTCAATTGAAAATGCAGCACCTCTGATTTGGATTGACCAATACAACAGTATTTTGATTTGTCCTTTTTCAATGTTAATACTTATTGCAACAAGACGCAGTGGATCTGCAATCATTGCCTCTCTGTAAAATGTTCTTGCAATGCAACAGTCTTATATACTGTACTGATCCTTTTTTATGCCAGCCTTAGATTGGGTTAATTTTTGGCCCCTGGTGTTATAAGGGCCGGCCTTAGAGGTTCTGCCATAAGCATTGTTTTTCCCAGCCACTTTTTTACGTCCAGTAATAGGACGTAAGAAACTCAATTTTTCCACAATCAATTTTAATTTTACGTTCACTAGTTGGAACCATTGCACAAGAATGTGCTGCAGGTTAAGACAGATACATTTCACTGTGAAATATATTTATGCTTGAAAAATACTTCTCGAGGACTTAGTGCCTTTTCTATTCAAATATTTGCAATATTTGTTACGCAGCAATATCTTGATGCTTTCATACCAAAGGGAACTCTGCAAAATTTTTAAATTGAGTTTCTGAAACTCAATATTTTTTTTTCAAAACCGGTCGTAAGAAAAAGTGGTTAGAAAAAGCCCTGCTTATGGCACGCCAAACAAGCAGAATAAGAGGCAGCATTAAAATGGCAGGGTTGACTTAGGGCCGGTGTAGATAAGGTGTACAAGGTATCTTATTTCTGAGCTCAGTGTCATCATAATATTGCTTCTGTGTTAACAAGTCAATCCTGAACAAATAGATTGTGTGAAATGTCTGGAGTAAGATATTCAAAATCAAAGTAGCAACTTACCAAGCTGTGATTAATGATGTCTAATACATATGCTGTTCCTTTTTTTTTTTCGACATGGTTCTTGACACTGCACACACACATGCAGCTCTGATTTTAGTTAGTCTTGCACATAGTTTCCAACTCTCCCCCATCTCCTACGGGTGGTGGTGGTTATGGGGGGGTGAGCAATTTTCAAAAAAAAATTAAGGCATTGTGTTAAAGCGGGATTTGTGCGGGTTGATGCAAATATGGTATTTGTAGCAGAACTTCAATAGTGAATGGCACTAGCATGACTTTGATCTATTAGCGGGAGTCTCGTCTGAAACATGTAGGTGGGGCTTGATAACTGCAGATGGGGGTTCAGACGTCGTAGGAAACTATGTTGCAAGTACATAGGATCTTTGATAGGATGTGATAAAGAGAAGCCAGAATCTGGGATGCCATCTGTCTGTGAAAGATGTGGTTTGCAGCGGTTGTTAGAGGCAGTTTGAAGTTGGAAAACTATTGCTCTTTAGAAAGGTCTTTTTCTGGATGTATTAATCTGGTAGGATTGTTAGAAACATTTTGCATATCTTGGTTTAAAAGTGCATGTCTACGTGGCTAAAGCTGTCTGGGCTCTGCGCTAAACTAGGAGGGTCGCAGCACTCATCTGCTACATTTGCTCGCCTGCGACATTGGCTTGTATTGTGCCCTCAACATCAAAGATGAAATCTATTGACTGTTAGGTCAATTTTTTGATGAAAACGATTGTCAACAAAATTGCTTGGATAAATCCGTGAAAGTGTGTTCAAAAGTTGCGTTCTATTCAAATTGCTTGCTTGTTCCATTTATCAAAACAATTTGCGAAGAACATATTCTTCAATTTTCAAGGCATCATTCCATGAAGTGACATCAATGTTACCATTCTACTAGCAAAACCTCACTTATGAGTTACTCAAGAACTGATAGTGTTGTGTCGTCGCAAATTCTGCATCATTCTGACGATACGACTGTATGTGCATTTTTTCTGCGAATGAAGTGTTTGTGCTGTAATATCTTAAATTTCACCTGCTTTACTCCTGCATTGGAGAAAATCTACACACTCATCAGTGAATTCCTTTTCAGCTGGTCTTACAGTTGACCTATGTGTATCACCAAATATTGAGTGTCTTGACGTTTACTCAGTTAACACGGATATTTGAACATCGTAGGAACTACGACTTGAGAAAATTGTTGGCTGGTAAGTCTCACTTTTTGATTATGTTGCTTTCGTGATGAAGATAAAAGCTGTGATAGTTTTTCCTTCTGATTTGATGATTTGTTCAGTACATTTTGTAAGTAATTGATACCTCTTATAGGAGTGGATGGAGCACGCCAAAACATGACATTTAGTTTTTATTTCATGGCAAAAGCTTGTGTAGTTTTGGAGATATCAAGGCCCAAAGTTCAGGAGCTATCATCTTGCCTTTAGTTATGCATGATGTCACTTGTTTACCTCTCCAATTATCCAAACTTTGTTCCCAAAATACTCAACATTGAATTGCTTTAGAGCATTTTTCTTTTACTTTTACCATAATGCTGGATATTATGTCAAAGATATGTTGGAGAATATCTATCAGGTAAACATAGGTAATGAGTTACTAAGGAAGTGGTAATGCTTAGTACACTGATGACATCATCGAAATCAAGAGTGTCATGTTTTGATGTGCGCTGTCACCTACTAAAATTTCATTATTGACATTACCCTTCCTTTATACGTTTATATGAGGAACTACAGTTGTTGTTGTGATAGTTAAGAATTGATGTACAGTTGACCCCCAGTAGCTCGAATACTCGAACACTATTCAGTGAAAAAAACTCTCGATAACTCGAACTCTCTTGTTTTTAGGTCCTGTGGAAGTTCCAGTTATCGAGAGTCAACTGTACCATCTCCGAGCTGATTTATGTGTTAGCTAGACTAGAGTGTCTGTTCCTTAGCAGTCACCATGGGCGTATACATCCATGCAGTCACACATGCAGGTTGTGCCGTACAATGCAGAAAGTGATGTTATGTAGTCAAAGCAGTCTGAAGAACAGACTAGGAGCTTTTGGCAAGGAGGCACTTTTGACACGCTTGTAATCTCTCGTACTGCACGTCGAAATTTTGAGCTTAGCAGCGGGCTGTGCAAAAAACTCCTAGTCGTCTCTTCGGCATTTTGAGTTGATATCTATTAACTTTTTCACGATTCCTTTACACCAGGGACAACTTTTCTAGTCTTTGTGGTTGCTTGAATGTTTTAGTTCTTGAAAAATTATTCCGGTATACACTATTAATGCCCAGAGTGGCTGTGAGTCTGACTGTACATGCCTTGCTTTACCAGTTCTTGCATTATCTGTCACCACAAGCGATGGATAAGCCAGCTGAGTGCGGTTCCATCCTTGTTCTTGACAGCAGCTGTGGCATGATGAAAATTCCCAATAAGGCTTATATGCGTTCATGTCTCCTGTTCAGCACTTTCAATCATTGTTTCATGAGAAAGGTGCATGGACTGGTTAGCAAGCAAGCATGAATGCATTGCATTTCCTATGTGTATGTAGTGCCCGGCTAGTTGATGGTTGGGAGCATGGGAGGTGTGAAATTGTGTATGTGTGAATTTTCTTCTTTTTTTTTTTTTTTTGCTTTTTCAGTAGCTGTGCATCATGAATTGTATACGCAATTTCTTTACTGATCTTTAAAGACTGTTGGGCCGGATCACAGCCTCTGTTTTATGCGCTCACTTGCTCAGCCAGTTCATTTGCAGAACACAGGATAGTTTGCGCAGCTGGGTGACTGAGTCCAAAATAAAGAATCTCGCGGCAATGTTTACAGTGGTTAAACCACACTGCGTAAAGCAGACACATGCCAAACAAAGCACTCCTGCTTAAAACCTGTCATCTTTTGACTTCAACCTTTGCTACCATCCATGGGAGAACAGGTAAATATAAATCGCAGCTATTAAGAGAATATTTGTGTGAATTAGATCGTCGAAAGTCTTAGCTGTCGAGTGTTTTGATTTTGGAGTGTCGGCCATGTTTGTTTCTACTCCGCTGACCATGATTTGATCCTGCCTAACAGTCTTTAAGAATTCAATGATCGTGTTATTCACTTGTTTTTATCTGATGATTATAATATTGGACCCATGGAACATGTTCTGCGGCTCGGCTGCAAGTCATGAAGCTATGGTTGTTTTCTTGATTAAGTTTCACTACATATTGTCAACATCTGTGATGCAATGGCTGTGGTCATCAGCCAGTTTCTTAGCTCTACCAGTTGCTTACTACAATTAGTAGCCTGGGACCAGATCCTACAATTCCTCTGTACTGGAACTGCTCGCTCATGGCTGTGTAGAGGAAATGAAGATGTGGCCAGTTTGACTG
>JAOBRC011108668.1:0-15982 GCA_027575255.1 Scolionema suvaense | reverse complement strand
ACGCACCAGGCGAAAGTGCGCGATAATAGTGAAAACCGTAATTTTTCCAGGGGGTTGGCAAACACGGCCGTTTCTGAGGGGGGAAGTCCGAAAAGGGGGGGTTTGGCAAATTTTGAATTTTCTGGGGGGGTGCCAGGAAAGGGGTGGGGACTGATTTTCTGTGGGGGTTGACACCATGGAGGACGCTATGCAACTGTTGTTGTCCTGGACATGTCTAAAGGCCCTGTTGTGTATAAGATAAACCTTCAATTTTTTTTTAGGACGGTGGACTACTGGCGAATAATCCTTGTGCTGTCGCTATTCATGAAGCTAAAGCATTATGGCCTCGCACACCTATACAGACTGTAGTATCTATTGGAACTGGAATGTACCATGGTCGGGCAGGGCCACACACTGCGCAGTTTACTAGTCTTCGAGCCAAGCTCATGAAGTTGGTAGCTAGTGCTACTGATGTTGAAGGTATATATAATGAGTATTACTATTTAATGTATCAAGTAAATGCCCCCTCAAATAAGTGTCCTTAAGCACCCACTTCGGAAGTGAGATTATTGGAGAAGCACAAAATCTTTTTTTAAATAAGTCCTCCCCTCCCTTGGATTAACACCCATCCTTGAAAGGTAGATCAGTGCTCTGGGATTTATTCGAGGCATTACGGTATTTAGTTTGAACTATCCATCTCAAGTATACTTAATCTTGATCGCCACTTGATAGCTCTGATCAGCTCTTATCTTTAGTGGGGATTTATTTTCCTTTCATATTGGAATCTATATAGTAGTTTACCTGCTGCTTTATTAAGTTTGATTTTTTCAGCTGCTTCCTGAACAAGGTACAGCAGTTTTCATTCTAATTTTTATTTATTTATTATTGCGCTGTCCATTCCGAACCTGATCAGAACCCTTTGAAATCAGTAGACGCACTGGCTGTATTATGTAGCTTTGCCATAAGTGTTTCCTGGAAAGCAATCAGCTCTGGAATAATAATGTATGGTATCGAGACAGAACAGCCTGCTCATCATAGGCCCTGCGTACACAGATCTCTGACTTTCGCTATTCGGAGATAGTCTGAGCTAGCCATACTTCATGGGAAACTTTAGATGAAAATCACAACTATTTCCAACTAGGAGATTTGATCAATGCTAATCGGAGTCTAGTACTGCTCAAGGGCAAAAATGGCGAAATCTGACTAGTGCGAGCTCCATTCTTCTCGAAACAAAGAGCTAATTAGGGTATTGTCACCAGTCAGGCCTAGTCAAGGTTCTCATCTCTATTCGCATAGGGCCTTATTGGAAAACTTGTTCTGGAGCTGAAACGAGGCAATATCATGAATGCTTGGTTTCCATAAACCAAAATCACGCGTGTGTGCATTTGGTTATCAGTTGTAGAAATGCTGCCGGCATTGAAACAACAAGTTAATCTGTCACACAAGAATTGTAGGGCCTGGAATGACAATATATGGAAATGTGCAATCTACTAGTTGGATGAAAATAAATTCTTAATTTGAAACTACATACATTCAATGGGTGTCTATGAAATTTTGGCAAGAAATTTTCACAGGAGTTACTTTTTGGGGTTGAGCCTTTTCGGAGGTAAAAAAGGAATATAATTTTGCGGATTTGCCTCAAAACTGCAAAATCTGCAAAATTTTCTTCCTGGGAAAATTTCTTCCCTTCATGTACTCTTAATATTTTTCAGCCTGCCAAACAGGTTCTGCGGCAGGATGGAGCCAGTATGGAAGAATCCTGGCATACAGAAAATCTTGTTTTGGTTCTATTTATTTGTCAATGAAGTAGCAAGTCTCTATCTGTGGAGACAGTGCCTTGATTTCGGCCTGCTATCAGAGGGAATATGCAATGTTGGAATAGGAGATAATGCTGTCACGTACATTGTACTAGGTTTTTATTTGAAAAAGAAATCCTATACTAGCGGCGAAATCTTATGCCTGATGTGCAAATTAGATTATAGCAATGTTTCAGCTTCTGCCCAGACTCATTTTGCCCTACTCTGACATCATAGCAGTGGCTAGACAGCAAAGGAAGCAGTGAACCAATGATGTGAAAGGCGGTCATGTACAGGGATGCATATTTCATTGTTTCTTTTTTACCTGAAAACATTGTTGCCTTGCCGGTGGTGTCATTCTCCACCTAGACATGTCAAAAGGTGCCAGCGAATGGGACATTAAGTTAAGAGCGAAATCCTAACTTGGGTAGGTAGCTGATGATATCCTGGGGGCATGTCAATATCACTGATCGAGATGTATGACTCAACAGTGCATCTCTTCCTTATAGGCTACGGTAAATGTTAAAATTGCTTAAAGTGGCGTAAATGATTGCTACTGTAAAGTTTTTTGAATTCAATTTAATAAGCTTTGAAATTTTGGCTGAATTTCAAAATTTTACAGGATTCACGTTTTAGAGCAATAATTCATTTGAGCAAATTCATTGATCTTTACCAGTATGCCCTTTTATAGCTGCGGTTAATTTTGTGTAACTAGGGCAATTTAGTATAATTACGCAAAATTTGTACCTGTCATAATTTCTGCAACCAATAAACTGCATAGTTTCCTAGCGGGTCTGAACCCCCACCGAAAAAATGTTACCCCCACCTGCAATTATCAAGCCCCACCTACATGTTTCAGACACGACCCTCACCTAAGTTGTGTTGGTGCCGTTCACTATCGAAGTTCTGCTATAAAGACATGGTTTGCAGTATAAAAGGTCATCAATTTAACATGAACCACAGAACAGCAACATGAACAAGCAGTGATACGCATGAAACAAAGATAGTCTAGTATGGTATATCTTTCTATTTGGTTGGCTATTACTACTATCGAAGTCTGGTTAAAATGGGTTATGTCAACCCCCGCCTACAAAAATTCACCCCTACCATGTTCTCCAACCCCCAGCACAACTCCAGATTTGGGTCAACCCCCGCCTAAAGCATTTTTTCTAGAAGTTACCTGCAAAAAAAGCGCTTTTCCTAACCGCTGTAGGTCTTCATGAAATAAACATTTTTGTTTAATTTCAGCTATTCACATGATTCTTCAAGATTTACTGCCTCCAGACAGTTACATTCGTCTCAATCCGAACATGTCTATAGATGTTGCTCTCGATGAATGTCGTCCGGAAGTGTTGGAGCAGCTCAAGCAAGACGCGCGTAACTACATCGATAAGTTCTCCCACAAGTTCGAGCATGCTGCGCATTCGTTGCTGCTACAGAAACGATCGACTGACAAATGGAAGGATGCGTTTCGAATGGGCCTTCCTTTTCGAAGTAGCATTACTTGACATTTTGTATATGTGTTTTATCCATTTATCTCTTCTCGAAACGTGTTTGTGTATTGTTTCTAAACTTGAGCATTGGCTTATCAGGATTTTTCCATAAAGTGTTGAGCTGAGAGAGCTAGTTAACGAAGCAAATGAATGATAATATTTGTTTGTCGTCTTTATTTAAAATAGTTATAAAAGCTTTTTCGAATTTTACTTTGTGATACCTTTCAACGTTGTAATCCTGGGTTGCAGCGGGTGATTCTTTCATAGAGAATTTGTTTAAAGAAAAACAAGCGCCAGAAGGAATGTTTTTGCGTAGAATTCTCTCTCCAAATGTATTTTCGTGACAACTATGCCATTTCTGTTTGGGCTCTTATTCTTTTGCATTTGCATGTGTTTCCCTCTCTCCAAAAGTAGTGTCAAACAGTTTATTTGAAATTGCTGACTCCATCTTGACAATATATTGCAGGAAGTTATGAGTTGAAGTAGACTTCGTTGTTGTAGTGATTTCAGTATTTTTCTGATCTAGATTCATCGCCGCTGGTTTTATGTATTGCCGTACTAAGTTCATTTCAAAACAAGCTTGTGTTTTCCATCGTCCTCCTCTAGGTACATGTCTTAGCTTATATCTGTTAATGCTTGCTGTATAATTCGCTGTCAATTTGTGGGTCATTCCGTACTTTTTTTTTTTTAGTTAAGGTTTCTGTCAGGTGGTTTGGTTTTCTCAGTTCATTGGTTGATCCTCAAGAAGCAAATGTTGACGAATCGTACAGGTATCATTATTTGCAACATTCATAGTTAAAAGATTTGGAATCTTGTAACCAATGTAAACGATTATCCTGGTGTCGTGTAACTCCGTCAAGGACCTCAGCAGGGACGGCGCCACGGATTTCAATGTTGGGGGAGGGGGGGGGGGGCAACATGAAATATGGGGGTGATGACGTAAGACAGTGTAGTGATAAGTCAATATGATAACTCTGATCTGTCACGTAGACAGGGAGGACATGTTCGTTGCATGCACCATTTTGCGGGACGTTTGACAAAAAGATTGCCTTATGTTTGTTTCGTATGTTGAATTGAAATAGAATCTCGAAAAATACCTGGCCTTATTTCAAATCTTGTAACTTTATATCATCTTCCAGTACCTCTGAAATTAGTTTCAGGGCTGCGTACTGGGAATTTTTTGCATTTCCCAAAGCGTGCCTCTTTGAAAACATTTGTGGCGTAACCAATGTTTCTGAGATTTTTCTGAGATTGCATTTTGCGCCTGACTGAAAACGAGGTATTATCGAGGATTAATTTTTACAGATCACTAAATTCGTTCAAAGTCCTCGAACGGTTGTTAGCAAATTTATTTTATTCCTTCGCGTTTTTCGATCTGTATGATGCAATCTAAGTATATTTATCGAAATTGTTGATATTTTAATTTGTTTATCTTGCTTCTATTAAGCTGTTATGTAACTCCATGTTTCAAAAGTGCAGAGTGTGACTTGTTATAAAATGAGCCAATGAATGGTTATATATATTATGTATATGTAGATAGGTATGCTTACTTGTAGAAGCATTTACATTGTTTTTATTTTCGTCACCGTTGAATTGTTACTATGATATTTTGCTGAAATACTGGATATATGATTAGCCTTGGGATTTATGATTTGCTTTTTGTTTTTATGGCGTGTGAGGGTCTGATGAACAATTGAGCAAGCGAGAGTACGCTTGGTTTGTGTTTTTGTGGAGTAAGCTATCTTTTCAAGTCCTCGAATTCTTCGATCGATCACGAATGAGCACCACAACGATGTGCCTGTGTAAAATACAATCGGCGCGTATCAGACAATTACTCAGAGAAAATTCATAACTTCTGAACCATTTATAATAGCTTCCGTGCTACGAACATCAAATAGGCGGCAGGACCGCTATGCAAAGGTGGAACGTTTGTAATCACGCAGTGCTGCGCTGCGATGGATATTATCTGAGCACAGAAACCAGGGCCGCAAGCTCTTCTATCAAAGAACAACTTCCAGCCCCAGTAGGGTAGCGTATCGAAAGTGAAATAATAACCTTCGGCATTTCATCGACGGTTTAAACGAATGCGTGTTGTAGGATGTAGAAGTTGGTTAAGTTGCCCCTTCAGTATATCGGAGGGGGGGTTCCAGTCCCTAGTAGATTTTTGCAGTAAAAAATTTTTGGGAGAAGCAACTTGCAGGAATTTTGTTGACTTTTCCCAAGCTTTATCTAGGAAACTTTGAAAGGAAACAAATTGATACCTGCTGCGCTTTTTAAGTTACAGCAAAGTTCTGGAAGTCGTTTGTGGCGTGAAAAGAAGTAAAAATTGACGACAAAGAAGAAAAATTGGTGTGTTTGAGAAGTTGTAGGGCTTAAAAACGCAAGGCCGAAAAACCCAAGAAAAACGCTCAAGATGTAGATTAAAATGTTGTGGTCAGACGTATACGAAGTTAAGACTAAAAAAATACAAAATTTGTCATAAAATTTTCCATGATCCTGTGACAAAAAGTTCTTGCCTTTTTTTGTGTTTCTTAGCTAATGGTCTATCATCCTAAGTGTCCCCCTGCTGATGTTGTTCTCAGAGATCAGAGGGGTGGCGGAATCCGTCCGCTCTGCCAGCCCCACCCCTTATACAGGGTATCTAGCAGACCGTGAAAACCATGAGTTGAGGTTGTATGAACCTGAAGACCCTGCATTTCTCGCTATTTTGTTAGGTAAACCCTGAAAACCATGCAAATGACCCTGACGTTTCTCATACTTCCCATTTCAATTTTTTGTTTTTTCACTTTTCCATTCTTGTTTTATTCTTAATTGTGTAGGAAATGTTAGATCTTTTAGCTGCTTTTTTCAACCTAGAACTATTTTGAAAATGAATACAAGGCTTTGTGTCTAGTGTGGCATTCTTTGCTTTCTTCATTCCTTCTTGTTCAGTTATCGAGGTTTTGTTCTTTTTCATTTATCTTTTCTTATTGTGTGTTTTGCCTTTCTGATATTACAGGGCCATGCTCATGAAACTTTAGGGGCCTGTGTACAGGTCTCTGCGGCCAAACTCTGAAGTCCAAAGTTACAATATTTTATTGCGTCAAATTAAGCCGCGTACTTAACTATGCTGCTCCTTCAAAAATGCGGCTTATTGCAAGACCAGGCAAGTTATAAAAAACTCAATTGCTGCTGGATGACATTATTCAATACTTTAGATTACTGTTCACTTTCATCATCACTACTTTCTACCCTGGTATTGTGTTCCACTAAAATACCTTGCTTTCATCATGATCGTTGTAAAAGTCGATTTGTTCTAACTTTTTCGTCAGTATTAAGTGACTCCTGCGGCTTAATTAAAACCTCACAAATCCCTAATTTTGTCAAAGTGTGACTAATTACAGCGCGGCTTAATTTAATGCGGCGACATTAGATACGCGGCTTAATTTGGCGTAATAAGGTATGGAGGGATTTTGTTCGTTATAATACTGTGTTTTCGCGACTTTATTTCTCAAAAAAATGCTGGCACTACTGCTAGTGGGTTTTGAATAGACGGTTATGCAACTAAACCTTTCACGGACTAAATGCTTGGCATGTTGTGTGCGATTCTCCTACCTTTCCTCAAATTTAACCTAAACACAGTAGATCAACAAGTCTCGGGACCATTCAAAATATAGGTACGCTCTGGAAGGGGAGGGGAAGGGGGTAACCTTCAGAACGAACAAAAACGAACAGAGGAAGGGGGTGTCCATGCAAAAGCAAACGTACGCTTCGAAAAAAATATTTGTTATCAATACAGCACTACTCCACCGCGGCCGGCAGTAGTAATTGCCACGTTGTCAATTTTTCTTTCCCAAATCGATCGGCATTTGTGGATTACGAGGAAACAGAAAGTTATATCTCAAAAAGAGAAGGATTGACTTCCGAACATATATGCGCTTTTTTGGTTCAATGTCCTGCAGTTCAACCGGGGGCAGCGATTGCATGGGTCCGGGTATGAATGCTTCATGTGTATGCATAAGGAATGGGCAGTGTTGCACTCTATTTTTCGGGGGAAGGTGGTGCTCTTAAAACGGACATACAACAAACAAAGTGGTACGGGGGGTTCTGGAAAAAGCGAACAAAAGCGAACATGGGGAGGGGGGTCAAAAATTGACGGATTTTGAGCGTACGTACTTTTTGAATGACTCCCTCCCCAAACAAAGCCTGAATATGGCCTTGCATTAAGTTTCATGTTGTGTTTCTTTATCTCAAGTTGTAATAGTTCTTGTTCATTTCTTTTATTTTCCACTTAATTCTTACGTTCGCAGGATGCACATTTTAATTTACCATGATACGCGTTTTGTTTTTTTTCTTTCTTTATTCCATTCGTATCTAAAGCGTAGAAGCATGAGCCTATAATGAATGGGCTAACGATTATTAGCCAAATTGACTCTAAGGATTGTTCTACAGCAATGTTGCGATATAATTATGATTGTTCTACATCAGTCTCCACGGAGGAAGAACAATATCTCAGTCAAGGATCGTTCTTGGGATTTAATTTGTTGTTTTTTTTAGTTCAGTTTTGTTCGTTTTTTTCTGTATTTAGTTTTCTCATGTTTTCTTTGTTTGTGATCATTTTGTTTCTGATTTTCAGTAATTTGGTAATTGGTCTGAGCCTTTCAGTGTTGTATCTTACTTCCGACCGACTGTCAGTGCACTATAAGCCATGGTGAGATCAAAATGAGAGTCACTGGTTTGGTTTGGCGGAGGCTTCTGTTTTACTTTTATGTTGCGATTGGCATTGCATCTGTTGTTGTTTAGTGTGTCTAGTATGGTGTTACCCAAATGTTGTAGATAAAGAAGTAACTGTTCTAATGCATTCATCTTCCGCATTTTATGCATGCATACGTGTCATATATCTCATGTTCAGTATGTAGGGTTTTGCTCATCCGAATTTGATCCTTGCTGTCCGTCGTCAGTGTCCAACTCTGGAATTCTATTGCGGATAGTTTCATGCCAACCTCGGGTATACTTCCTCAGTGCATTTATCTTTCATTCATGCTCTCAAAAACATATGAAAAAAACTTACAAAATTAACGACAGTCGAATGGGTTCATTATGTTTTTTCTTTAACAGATGCCATGTATAATTTCTTGATTACTTGGCAAGGTGAAGCGTTTTTGCGCGAAATCAAGATTGTGAAATTTTGATAGTAGTTTTTCTCTTAATTTGATATGAACCCTGAAGAGGATGAGCCTGAAAAACCATCCTTTTCTCGGGAAAAAAAAACCTGAAAAAATAGGTTGACATTGCCGAAATCAACCCTGAAAACTCTGAAAGTCAAAGCAAAATTTTGCTAGATATCCTGATATACTGTCTGTCTTCTAATACTCCATGTACTGTGTAGGGTTACATCATTAGAATTAGACTTCTGCCATTAATTTTACCCAGGTTTTTGCCCATTGGGACAAACGTTTTGCTGTCATCAAATGTACTTGTACATACAAAGAAATTTCTGTGGGCTTTTATTTTTGCAGGCCAAAATTATTTACTAATTTCACGGTTTGTGTAGAAACAACTTTTTCGCGGATTGAAAAAGATCGAAAACTGCGAATTAATTCCTGCGAAAATGTAAAGGTAAATTGACGTGGAATGCGAATGTTTCTTTGCGACGGGGCATAGCTTATTTATTTATTTTTTTATAACTTTAGGCACTTGCATACGACGCACAGGGGAAAATTTTTTCATTATTGGCCTTTTCGTAGGTTTGTGAACAAAGTGGGCTTGTAGCGAGCTGTTACCATATTTACATTTACTGGAAGCCAAAACATTTTCGGTTACAAATCAAACTGGACATATTTTGACCAGGTTTTCGTTTTTCAAAAACATGCGACGTATCTGTGATTTCAGGTCTAAAAATATATCCTGCAAACAGGGACAGCGCCATGAATTTTAAACTGGGGTCGCTAAAATCAAGAATTTAAAAAATCTTGCGAAAAACAAATCACTCTGCCAAAAAGACTTTGATCTGGCAAAAAAAGTGGGGGGCCCAGGCCCCACCCCCCACCCAGCCCCACAGTGGCGCCGTGCATGACAAGTAGCAAGCCTGCAATTTACGTAGACCTGTTTTTATAAGAAACATGCGACACTAGTCAGCCTCCATGTGTCTTAATTTTTCATTCATTTGAGGAGGCATGTCAGTATTCCGCTCATTCGCAGAATTCCGCGAATTTCATTGGTTTAAAATTCCCGTGAATTTTTGGGCTGCCATTTCAGTTATCATGTCAGTTATGTTCTGATGGCACTTGACCAGTCAACGAATTTGTATAACATCAGCACACTTAATTTGGTGTCCAGCTAATTTCATTTGACAAACAAATACCATCCATCATGCGAACCCCATGTTGGTCGCTTTGCATCTATTTTTTTCTGATTTACCTTATTACTATAACACTTTTTTATAGTAGTATTCTCATATTTGTTGCGAATGGCCATATACTTTCGATCAGTCTTGTCTTGAAGCATTCTGTGGTAGAAGAAATAAAGAAAACATAGAGTCTGAAATGCAGGAAAGGATTAACCATATCGAGGTACACCTCACTTCAGTGAGTTGACGAAGAAGATCTCTGGATACCGGAGTTGGGGGTTTCAGGCCATAATTCCTCCACCAGATATTCAGTAATCTCTGGAAAACTGCTGGTCTACCTTAAGGGAAGAAATTTTCGCCCAAAAAACGCGAAATTAAATTCCCTTTTTTACCTCCAAAAATGTTCAACTGCGAAAATGTATTCCACAAAAATATAGTAAAGTTCCGAAAATTCTTAAAATAGTGAGTTCGCTATCAATTACCTATGACCAAAGATTGACTATCTATTGCAGTCACAAGTACAGCACGCTAAAATGTTATTTTGATGGGGAAATAGCTTCCCAAAAATTTATGAAAAGTGTTCAGCCGCGAAAATTTATTCCTTTAAGGTACGTTTTCCGCGAATTAAGAACGAGGCCATTGACATGCTTGTTTGAGGCTGAAATGTTTCTAAGTTGTCTGACTGTCCTTCAAATCTGTTCCCCATTTTTTTTTGCTACAGTTTTTCTTAAATAAGTATTTAATTCATTAAAGTGACATTTTGCATAATAGGTTTACTGTAGGGATTTATGCATTTTGTTTGTAGTACATTAAGGGTATAATCCTTTAAGACATCCTCTTAGGTTAGTTATAATTAAATCAATATAATAACATCAGCATGGTCTGAGGAAAATTTAACAAATAAACAAATCTAAGGTTAGTTTTTCCATGCTGATGTTATTATATTGATTACATTAAGGGTAGAAATTTTCCCAGCTTTTGGGCGAAACCGCGAAATTAAATTCTTTTTTATTCCTCCGAAAATGCTCATTTGCTAATTTTAATGTCCGCGAACCGTGAAAATAAATTCCGCGAAAATATATAGTAAAATTCTGGACACCTTAAAACTAATGCATTCTTTAACCAGCACCGCTGGTTCTTAGTTTCCAGCTCGTGGCTAGGAAGTCAAAGCAGCGCATTGTGTGGGTATTCTCCACGATTGGAGAAGTATCTTTGAGTTAATATCATACTCAAGTTGTTCTTTGCTTGCGGCGCGTGTTTACTCAGCATACCGCTTTTAATTGTGCGTCACTAACTGGCCGTGCCAGGAGAGCGAGACGAGCGGTCAGTTGATCTTCCAGCGTTCTGACGCTCCTTTGCCTAGGAAATGGGGACTTGTATTGCGTTGGAGCTCTGCTTTGCTTAAATTGAGCAAAGAATATAAAACTATCGAGACCCACAGAAACTCATTCAATCTAAATGACACTTGGCAGAATGAGAGACAAATATGCAACAGATAGCTATATAGTTTAAAAATCTTTGCATAGCCTGTGAAATGTCAAACGAACACTTGCAAGCTCAATTTTTTTCATTTTCGCACGTGTCAAATTCAACGAATAATACTTGACGTCACATAGTCTATATTCAAAATTTGAAGTTCTTGCAATGTCATCTGAATATTCTCATCGAATTAGAAAAAGTCACAAAGTACTGTATATATAGCTTCTGCTTCATGTGCTTCCCTGCTTCCAGATACACAGTTCCTTGTTTAGTTACTGGCTAAGCAGTCCCCCTCACCCTTAGCCAGTGTAGAGTTAAGCCTCTTCATGCCTTCCAACCTCTATGATAACACCCTTTTTATAAGCAACGAATTTTTCTAATTCATGCTTGGGTGTTGCTTAGAATTCTGCTCAATTCAGCCTTGGGTGTTGTTTAATTCTATAAGTTTTGCTCCCCTCCCTGCACAAATTTGCGATATCCTCCGGTAATGAAACACATCCATGATCCAACATAATGTTTCACTATAAGGTGCTGGTTATACGAAGCTTGCGTCGTACTCTTGTTATCAATTACCTTTCAGCTACGTCGATTATCTCTTACAGTGATAAGTACAGTACGCTGAAATGTTAATTTTGATGTGGACGTAACTTCCCAAAATTTGATGAAAAGTGTTTAACCGCGAAACCTCAAAAATTTCTTCCCTCAAGGTAACATGTACTGCCACTCAATTAAAAAGTAGACAAACTTGAAATAAATACCTTGCGGCAGACAACCAGTATGTAGTATTTTTCTGTAAGGTTGTAATGTTACCTGCATTGCGTGACTAACTGTTGGAGCCTAAGCATGTTTCTTCATTGTCAGTCATTTTCATTATCTGAACCTCATGTGTTTTTATAGAAAAAAGTGTAATCGGCACAGAATATCGGCCTAAAGGTGGATTTCCACATGAGCAAAATGAGCGGCGAAGCGAATTTTTTTAGCTTTGCTTTGGCGCATGCGCAGTAACTCTGATGTGCTCTGCACATGTTCATCGTGCCAACAAAAATAGTTGTATTTCATTCAACTTTTTTGAAGCGAAATTTTTTGCTACAGCGAAAGCTCTGTGTCACCACAATATTCGCTCATGTGGAAATTCGGCCTAAGTACGGAAGAATTATTAGTTCATACAACGTTCTCATTTTTTCACTGTCATCCTTCCATTTGCAAATAAGAGTCTGTGTCCGAATCATCTGGTCCTGTCTCATAGAAGTCGACTGTGTCATCCGCATCGTTCGTGCTTCTACCCGATGCTCGATTTCTTCTGCTCTGTGTTGACGGGACATGCATTGAATTTTCATAGCCACCGTTCACAGATGGAGAAATCTAAAATCCGAGAATAAGCATATTATAAGCAAGACTTGGTTTAATTTGGCTCATTTTCGTGTGTCTAGGATTCTTGGTTTGTGCTACGTTCATTGTGTGACTTAGAAAAGACTAAATCGAAGAGTAGATTCACAGTGAACAGTTGTTCTTTCTTATGAATTTTTGCTGAGCTTGTAACTCCAATCCAATACGCTTGCCAAACGGTTATCATGAACGCACAGCGTGTCACTAAAGTCTGGAGATATTGAAATGACAATTTTTTTTGTGTGTTGAAATGATTTGTGACTTCCACCCTTTTCTTGGTATCTCTAGAACCTTTTTTTACCTATGTTCTTCCTGGTTCCTTTCCTCTACATGGTATCAAGAGCAGATAAGCTCCAGTATAGAGGAATAGAGTAATCTGATTTCAGGTTATACGTTTTCTGGACTAATAGGAAGTTAGGAAAAAAAGCTAACTACCCTAAGGTAATTAATTTTTGCGTAACTATTTTTTGCGACAGAGGGAGCCAATCCGAAATATTTTGCGGAACAAATTTTTGCAAATCACATGCATTCATAGATTTTGTGGAATTGATTTTTGCGAATCGGGTAGTCAGGACCCGGGGGGGGGGTACTCCCACATACCAAGGTACGGCATATGCCGCCCACCAGGGTAGTAAATTTCGCTCCATTTCCCTAAAACAGTGTTACCTAGAAGACGTTTTGCCGTAAATCAGGGTGCCATGGAGCAAAACTTTCAATAAATTTTGGTTGAAATGCATTTTCCGGAGGACAAAAAACTACCAAATTTTCCCTTCGGCGCCCACCATGGGAGCGCCTCCGGGTCACACAGCACCCTGATCTATGCACGCATAGGAATGTGACCTTGCTAGATCTATCTTTAAATCAGGGTAATGTCCTCAAATTTTGGGCGGCACATGCCGACAAAACTATACCCCAGTACCCCCCAACCCCTCCCCCCAGGAGTTACGACTGGCGTTAGTGAACATCAAAGGCCTGAAACAGTGTTCATATTTGCCGATCTTTCCTTCTTTTTCTGTTTTTCTGAATTTTGATTGCTTTGATGGAACTAATTTTTGCGAATAGCAGATCTGAAACCTTTTGCGGAACTAATTTTTGCGAAAAGTATACAAATTCGCAAGAATTAGTTCCGCAAAAATTAATTCCGCAAAAATTAATTACCTTAGGTTAGCTTCACCGTCCCAGAAGCGATTTGCAAAACCTCACTATCATAAACATGAGCCTTTATTTATCAAGACCGGCCTTCGTGTAAGCCACCAATCGCTGTTAGCTAGAGCTTGTACTGAAAAATTTTGCATGCTTATTTTCGAGTATTCTCCATTGCTTTATTTTCCACCTTCGTTTTCTTTTTTCTGTATATGTCATTTCTGGTTTGAATAATTCTTACTTGCAATACTTTTTTAAGTCTAATTTTAGTTCTTTTGTTAATCCTCTTTCGAAAGGATTCTGGTTGCAGTGCCCACTTTCAATAAAACGACTCTACTCTGTATAAGCTCGTGTGTTTTCTGTTCTAGTAGATGATTGTTGTTGTGCTTTTACTTTCGCAGAGAAATAACAATACCTATTCTGTCAGGTTCATATCAAGGCGAGTTTTAAATTGCATTGACACGTCTTAAAAGTCGGGAAGAAACGAGTAGCTAGTATGGACATCTTGCCCTAGTGCCTTTTCCTTCGGATAAACCTCAGCAAAATGAAAAGTCAGTATGAACTGGTACCTCAAGGGAAGAAATTTTCGCGGGACAAATCTGCGAAATTAAATTCTGGTTTTTACCTCCGAATATGCTCAAACACAAAAATTAATTCCCGCGAAATTTATCCGCCATTGAACCGCGAAAATAAATTCCCAAAAAAATATGGAAATACTCTGAAAACCTTTAAAATAGTGCATTCTTCATCAACTACCTTTGTACTAAGGTCGATTGTCTCTCGCAGGGATACTTGCACCATGCGAAGAAGTAGTTTTGTGTGCAAATAACTTCTCAAAAATTTACGAAAAGTGTTTAGCCGCGAAAATAATTCCAGCAAAGTGCTCTGTTTACCCTCGACAGCGAAAATTAATTCCCGCGAAAATTTCTTCCTTTAAGGTATCATCTTTTTGAAGTGACATGTTCTTCCTGGAAAGTGCCTTTTCTTACCTCGTATCCTGAATCGTTGTCATCGTGCCTGACTCGCAGAGATGCGTAAGAATCGCTCGAAATTGCTGAAATACGAATGAAGTAATGTTCCTCAAACGAAACCAGGGCAGACGTTCTATACATAAACCTGTTCTTTCTTCTGTCTGAAATACGTTCATCAGGACATATAGGCATGGACACATGATAAGTTAGATGCAAATGCGGAACAAGGTGAATACTGGTAAGTATCTGGGCTCAAAAACTTCACTCGACTTGCGCTAGTCCGATCCCATGTTGGCTCTTACATACTAATCAAATTGTTTCCTGCGTATATTTAGTTTTTTCAATACCGGACTCCGGATTCCATCTTTACGGAAGACCTGAACTTTCCAAAAACTTTTCTGAAATAAGGCCTGCCCTGGAGTTGCTAAAGACTCAGTTTCTTATCAATCTACACATTGTCAGAGTCTGGTCAGAAAGATGTCTATACTGGCATTTACTGACTTCACAGGTATTTTCGGAAACTTTAAGAAGTTCTAGCCTTAAATTTCAAGCCTCAAGTTACCATATTAGTTGTTTTCATTACTTACTTCCTGTCCGATTTGAGGGATCATTAGCTGCCAGTGTTTCTTCTTGTACGACTGGCAGAGGTGGCTGGCGATTTATAATTGAGTCCTGGTAACGAGGTGGGTCAGATATTCGTCGTGGAGGTTCTGGGCCAGCGGTAGGTGGAAATCCATGAGGACCTTTGAGATCCTAGATGGTAAAAAAATGACATATAAAAATGCATGCAGATGAGATTAATTGTAAAAGGTCTCTTCTCCGGCCAATAAACACCTCTAGTAAAGCAGATTCAAAAAGCTGGTTTTGCTGGATTCATTTTCGAATATTTTTCTGAGTGGATGAACTGTCCTGATGTTACTAAATTTACCGGAACGATGGAAGTGTTTTATCTGTTGAGTATACAGCGTGAGGAGCTAAAAGTTAAGGTCTGGACAATCTGTTTTCTATGATATTTTTATTGGTTAAACTGGTGGAACTTTGTGTTTTGCTCACTCTTGTCAAGGTTCTGCCCCATGGAGAATTAAAAACACGCCTCTAGTTATGTGGGAGATTTTTGGTAATTTCGAGCTCTGCTGATAAAAACTTTAGTCGATATTCTAACATTGAACCTTACGGAATTTTACTTACCATATAATCATGGTCGTCAGAGTTCTTAGGTTTTCTAAAGAAAGGAAAAAAAATATGGAAAATTGGATGTAACAATGTAACAGGTAGAATTCAGTACGTATACTGCAACTCTAAAGTAGCTACTTAGTACAAGAGGGGGACACTTTTTCCGACCCTTAGCTTATTAATTTCTTGCATCTCTTACCTCTTTTTTCACCACAGGAGTTAAATTTCTGGATT
>JAOBRC011107557.1:0-15984 GCA_027575255.1 Scolionema suvaense | reverse complement strand
GGCTTTAAACATGTTTTACAGGTACCTAACACTCAGCCCTACCCAGATGATCGAACACAAAAACAAACAGTAACAACAAAATAAAACAATAAAACAAGGGGAAAAAAAAGAAAATGAAAAATAAAAGCATCAATTATATAAAAAAACAAAAAACAACACAAAAAAAAACAACAAAAAAAACAACAACAACAAACAAGAAAACAAAACTTGGATATATAACTTTTTTACCCTAAGCACAGGATGGGGTTTCAAGAAACATCTGACTGGATTTTTCTAATATTAATTTCCATGTTGGGATCAGAATTTTCTCTTCGTACACACTCTTTTTCTACAAGAACCAAATTTTAGCTGAGGCTCATGGTTCTTAATTTTTCTCCGATTTTCAGCATCAATTGTTCTTAGTTTGTTCTATATTTCACAAGACAACACTGGCTTGAAGTGTGGCCATATCCGAGATATAGATATTCGTAATATATCAAAACAAAACGTTATATTGATTTAAGTTCATCCTGAACAGCTCTCAGCTTTTTCTCTAAATTTTCTCATTCCGATCATAGATTAGTGTTGTTGTTGTTGAAATTTGTGATGAAGCTCAGGGTCAGTTCTTAAATTGTTCTTAATTTTTTGACAACATTGAGGCTCGTGTTTGCATAAAATTGTTCTTATAAAAAAGAGTGTATTCGAGTTCATAAGCTGTCTGCATGCAGAGATACGGTATTCTTTTTTTCAGTTGAATAATGTTCTATAGAAGTAAATTCAGTTTCTGACTTCAGCTTCGCAATGTTAATTCTATTAGCCGTACTATTTTTGTGTGCTTAGCCAGATATCACGTCGGACGTGGCACGCTAGTTTATGTTTTAAAGTATAACCCCCGTGTAGTAGCAGGCAAGAAAAAAAGGCTGGAACAAGATCGCTTGCATTGAAATGTTGAAACTAATGGGTCATCAGCGCTTGAATCAGTGTCTCGCGTTTCTGATGCTTCTCAGGGGGTAATGCCAGGGAACATAGCTATATCTCAGAAAGTTATAAGCATTTGTGTTTCTCCTTCTTGTCTAACAGCTTCATAATTTATCAAATGCGTGCATAAGTATTAAAATAGACATTTTGTGTCCTTTTATACTTAGTCTGGAGCAACGAAATTATCTTCATCGTCCCTTTTTTCTGTGAAAGGAATATACTTCCCGCCCACTGCAGGATACGCATGACGGAATTTCAAAGGGCGCATGACGGTATTACCCTTCTAACCCCTTTCCCAAAATGGTTATGCGCTCACCATATGAACTGCTTGCAACCAGCAAAGCAATATGTTTTAAAAAGAAAAGATGTTGGAAAAAAATTCAATCATCATTTCATTTTCAACCATCAAAAATACAGATGATAAATTTTTATCAATATTTCAATCGTTCTTAACATATATATTGCTAAGACCATCAGTGAATATTTTACAACCAACAAAAATTCCGTGGAAAAAATAGGCAAACCTTAGCTCAAAATTATCGAGTCCTAGAAATGCCAGTAATACCTACCTATTTGGAATGGGATCATCTTTGTGTCGCATCACCATTCTTATCACCTGTAGTATCCAACATCAGGATAAAACTGATATTTTTATGTAGTTACTTTTATAGGCCTGTGCCTTTAAGTATTTAACATGTTTAGTTTTGCAAGGTGCTTTTAATGTTCATACATGTATCATCTGTCAGAAGGACCCAGTTCTCTTAGAAGATATCCATGAAACAAGATGGCTGTCTATTTTCTATGAGCAGGTTTGAGGTTAAATCCAGGTGTATCTAAACATTACATCACCCTTTTTGCCATCCCCTCTCATGTCATATATACTAACCAAAGCAGTCCGTAAAACCGGTCGAGGTAAACACACTAATTGAAAGTCTTCTGACTCAGCAATACACTTCTTTCCTGATATAGATAAATTAGAAATATAATCATATTGGTTTGTCAACAGTACTTGCCCTACTCCCAGTTGCATCTCTTTCGATCTTACTTGCCAAGAACAAGACGATTTACTGCAAGTTGTGGGGACCGGTAGCGAGTGATTTTTAGCTATATAACCGAATAAATATTCTGAAGAACACTGAGCGAGAACAAACTTCTAATAACAATACGTGACATGGCCGTGACATGTCAAACTTCTAATAACAATACGTGACACTATAATCAGGAATGGATCCTTCGAATTTGCTTTGGCGATCAGATGACCCCGTCTACGAAAAAGAGCGATCTATGTCTTATCTGATTATAGAATGTTTTCGTTATCACGCAGAAATGAATATTCGAATGTGTCCACTCGAAAAAACATAGTCACAGGAAGCACGCGACAAACCTTCAAAGAGCTACTTTGGCAGAGCATCCATCTCTTTACGATACGTAAATCTTGATAACCATGATACCAGAAAGCACTAGCTTAGCCAATACTCCATGGTCATTCATCACTAGATACAAAGGACAAGAGAAATTTATACCTTGCCATATGTGAGGAATTTGGACACCGGCCCAAACTTTGTGTTCGAAAATTAATCTGTACGCAAGAAAAAACAAAACCACCACCATAACCGAAAAGGACTTATATAACTGATCGAAAAGAAATAGAACCTCTCCTTCTCCTCCCACCACAGTACAGCTGATATACCACGGGAGGAGAGTGGGACTCCTCAGCAGATATTGGCAGTAGCACGAGCGAAAACGCCGTCAAAAAATGACCTAGTCCTGTCAGAATCAGTCAATGAAGATGACGAAACCATGTCAGTAAACAACGAAGAAAATGGTGAAGCGAGTCAACGGAAGAAAATGAAGACATCGATCTAGACACGAAATGAGCACGTACAGTGAACAAATTAAAGAACTAACGACAACGATTCCAAGCCGCAGCAATAAACTTCTACTAAAACCAGAATTCTTACATAAAGCCGTTCACTTTATACAGTCGACACCGAAATCTAAGGCAATGAAAAAACCCCTATTCATCAGCTCAAAAGAAAGAAGTTGACATATTACGCATCACCACTTTAAATCTAATCAAGGAAAATTTTCTGTCTCCGGAAAAACCCATTGATATCAATACTATTACATCGCTTATAGGTAATTCGAACAGGCTATCAGGCGAACAGGCTACAGACTTGGACACAAAATTGTCGAAGGCAATGATACGTTCAGCGATTTGTAGAGCCTCAGTCGCAATTTTTGACTTCTTTGGCTTGTCAATCAGATCTAATGGCTCAGGAATCAGAGGATAAAACAAGCTCTCAATTTGCAACCGCTAATGTTAACGGTCTCTATGATCCTATCAAAACGAGAAACACTTTTGTCACCATCAAAAATTCGTCTAATAATATTGTTTTCTTGCAAGAAACACATGCAACACAGCAAGACTCTGATACCTGGGCCGATGAATGGTCGAAATTGACAGGATGTTCCCCTGTTTGGAAACCTGGAACTAACTACTCGAAAGGTGTGGCGATCCTTCATCATAACATCAAACCTGAATTTCTGAGAATCATTCACAGCATGGAAGGTAGACTGTAAATCAATCACATTAAGATGAACAACATCTGGTCTATGTTTATACACCAACTAAAAGCTCCCAAAGGGAACATTTTTTTTCGACAGTGCAATGCTAACTCTTCCAGCCGATGACTTTAACATGGATTTAGATCCTGCTAGAGATCGACTTGGAAAAAGTTTCAAAGATCACACTGAAGGATCACACAACCTTTCGAGACTACTTAGCGTCCTTTGTATTGAAGATGCATGGCTTCTTTCTAACTGATCTTCGCCTGGTTACACATATCATACGAATTCAATTGCTTCTCACCTTGATAGAATCTATGCTCCTAACAATTATTCCTCATCCTGGAGCTAGAACGTCAATTAGTCCTGCAGCTGACCATCTTTTAGTTTCTAGTAAAATATCACTGCCTGACGTTAAAAAGACAGGTCCCGGTAGATGGAATCTCGGAAAACAACTAAACAACATATTTTGTCAATCTCAAATTGGTGGGAAGAGGGAAAGAAATATTTTTTAAGGAAACGTCAATTGACCTAAGCAAAAGGCATAAACAACGTGAGACAACCTTTCTTCCTAATCTCATGAAGAAAATTGAAAGAGAACAGCCCGACCATATCCTAGCCTCCGTTAAAGCAAATTAATGGACGGAGCAGCACGAAGAACTCCAATGTATGATTAACAAAAGAACATTTATTACAACCACGATGCAACATCTGCAAGAATTTGAAGAACCTACTTGATATTTCTTCAACCTTGAGAAGCATCTTCAAGAAAAAAAGACCGCTGCAAGACTTGGCAACGAAAACAATGCTTTCACCAGTCCTTAAGGAATATTGAATTCCGCTTACAAGTTTTATTCAGAACTTTATCCTAACGAGCCAACTGATCCTACTGATCAAGACTGGTTAATCAACCAAATTAAACCCAGCTGACACCAGAACAAAAAGTGTCGCTTGATGGTCCATTGTCAACACAAGACTTATTTAAACGAGAGTTAGTATTCCGAGGCAGGTTAACAGACCGTCACAGCTTGGGTGCAATCTTGTCCGGCTCTCGCAACTCCCGCGGCTCCCGCGGGATTTTGTCGCTGCACGTCCTGGCTTTGTTCAGGTCTCTAGGTCCTCCTAAATTCTCTACCGCCCTTCTCAGTCTTATCAGATTTGTATCCCGCGTCCACCACCTCACTTCCCGCAAGCGACGTCCGTCAGTAGGTGCCTGTATGTCAATACATGTGCCCAGTTGACGATGCCTGTCAGCCTTGCAGTACGCGGAAAAAGTTTGCTTGTGCTAGTTTTCTTTATCTTACTGGTGTGCTGTGTGGCTTTTCATTCATCAGGTAAAGAGGGTGCTTCATCAAGCAGATCTCGCAGAGGCTCTAACTACGACATCGTCTCTCCCCGCCGACAACTCGCCGGACAGATCAGCAATCTTGTTCAGAGCTCCGGAGACTAGATCGGTGTAAGACTGGGCAACGTTACCGCGGGCAACTCTTCAACTCGTGTGCCAAGCCCTCTCCCTACCAACTGATGGCTCTACAGACCAATTGGCCAACAGACTATACACCAATGCTCACGCCTCAGAAGCACCACAACTGCCACCTGTTCAGCCTCCGATCGCCGATGGCTTACCACCTCCACTACCATCAACGTTGACTCCCGAAGTGATCGATCTGACGCCGATTTCTTCAGAGGCTGCTGCTCCAACAACTCCTAGCGTCACACCCGAATTAATTCAGAGCGTGATTCGGCAGGAAATAGCAAAATTCTTTAACAGCCCGTCAGCACCCGTCATCGTGTCTTATCAGCCGGCTGCCAGTAATCCTGTCGCCGTTCCCTTGCCTCCTGTCAACAATCCTGCCGTCGTTTTACCACCATCTGTCGCCCAGCCCGCTAGTCTTCCTGGTGTACTTCCGCGGGTATCCCACTCATGCAGGTGTGCTGCGTTACACATATAGCAGAACAAGTGGATTGCCGAGCCAAAACATTTCTGCAGAGACTGTTTATATTAGAACGATATAAGCACGCGAGTTTGGAACAAGCATTTCAAAATGTTTTATATCATCCCAATTAGAAAGTTGTTTGCTCCTAGAATATGGTAAACGCAAGAGTCCTTGCGTTCCCTGCATCCTACACAACCGTGTATCTTACTGTCTACCACGAACCGAAATTTGGCTCGTACAAAAATGTCTTTAGGACTTCCTAAATGCCACCACAGGTTGCTTTGAAGATGCTTCCTTATTATTCAAATCACATTCGATAATGTACTAGTTAATTTTCTAGCCGTAGGATTTCTTTTAACCCTATTTTCACTGGCCTTTTTCTCAAAGCAATGTATACTAACTGTTGACCGCAATATCAGAGAGACCCAAACCTTGGCACAAATATAGTTTAACGGCGGTACATGACGGTGAGAACGAAAAGTCACGACGACTGAGAAACATATCGCTAAAGATGATGATTTTCCATAGTAAGGAGTCCAGCTCCAAGCCATATAGGCTCCCCCTGACGGTATGATCGTCGTAGACATGGAAGTCTAAGAGGAACTAAAATCCACGAGGACTTGAAACCAACAGGAAAGATGACGTTCAACTGATGGTTCGGATCTGGTGCAGGCCCTTGAGTAAGCATCCCCTGCCTCCTGCAAGACACCAGCTAAGTCCTCGGAACACCACCCGCCCACGCAAATACCGAGCCAAAAACACAATCAAGACGTCACTACAAATCGTATCGTTGTTGCCCAGCGTAGCCCACGAGCACAGAGCCCAGTGCTAATACAGGCCCTTAGAAAGGGTATGCCAGAGGCCGGTGGTATCAAACCTTCAGAAGGAGAGCTCAACAAATCATGAAGCAAAGCCAGGTTTTATGACAAAGAAGTTGCTGTGCGACTCAAAACTTCACTGTATCTGCCACAAGCATCCAAGTCGAGGCCATGCGCCAACCCACGATGTGTAACAGCAATCGTTACGAACTTGCAGATCCTTCAACGACCATGTGCTAGGCAATCCCTAGCAAGCCAAACAGGCTGCCATGGACACTTTGATTTAATTGTCTTGCCCATCGTCAATGATCTTTGCCATCGTCGCTAGTCTTTCCCAGCGTCAGCGTCAGCTACCAAAATGTTCGATGCGCATGCATAGCACGTTTTCTTGTTGTTTTTGAAAATTCGAGGGGGTGTCATATGGACCCACTTCCCCCCCCCCCCCCAATAGGGTAAAGGAAATTTAAAATGACCTGGTGTATCCGTAGGTCTACGCTGGGTGAGACTACAATTTATTCTTTCTAGATTTATTTGGTTGACCAGCCTGAAGAAGTTGATGGCCCATATCGCTACAAAGGTCATGTTGTGGATCACTTTCAAAGTTTCATATTCTTTTCCCTCTGCAACACTAAGACGCGTCTGAAGTTGCAAACAATCTGATCAAGTTGGTTTCTGCAGTACTTGGACTTCCATACATTCTACATTCTAATCAAGGAAGAGAGTTTGTTAACTCGGTTATCAGGAGCTTCATCGAAAGATGGCCTGGAGAGTGCAAGCTGGTTAACTGCAACCTACGGTCAGCTTGGGTACAGTTCTCGGTAGAAAGATAAACTGCCGTCGCTGACGATATTATTTTTCTTAAATGACATGAAACGAAGCGCAGGCTTTGGTCAAGATGGTTACCTGATGTTCAATGTTAGTAAATTCCTAGCTATTCCTTATTCGCGCAGTTTTGGGCAGATTATGACACTATATTTATTGCCTCAGGCTCTGTTTTCCAACTCTCCGATCTAGTTAAAAAAGATTTACCTGACTTGTTTCATATATTGCCATATATGAAGGTATTGTCAGTGAAAACTCTCCGTTATGAACTGTCTCAGTTTTTGAGAACAAAGTCTATAATTTAGGCTTTGAATAGCTGTGCACATCATGCAGAGGAAAAGTATTTGATCCTATGAAACCTTTCTGTTAAAAGCACAGAATTTTTATGGGTTAAGTCTTCTACTGAAAGGGTGCGTTTTTAGAGAAGATATGCATATTATAGCTAACATGAAATATCTTAAAACCGCTTTTCCTGACCATTTGTGTAACGTTCTGTAAGCAGGAGATTTACGTTACACGTTTTTTATAGGAACGTCCAATTTGAAAGTTATCCTTCGTGTCTTGCCCTAGTGTTTTAACAATGAGTTGCATATTTATAAGCCTTGCGTTTTTGTAAACTTTGTTCCTGTAGAAGAAAACTTGTATACGTTATAAACAAAGATGAATGAACAAATATTTTTCTAGCTAATGAATTTGTTACATTACGGGAATAGGAAGTGCCGTAATCACAAGCAGTTTTCGAACAAATTTTCGAAAATATTTCTTGTAAGACAATTGAGAAGCGCAAGCGGGAAAACGTACCTGTAGCAAAATCTTGTGGTCTTGTAATTGACAGATAAATTCCGAAATAGGCACTTTGTATAGAAATACGAAACAGGAGAAACGAGGCACTATTCTTCAGCGTCCCACTAAACATACAACTGTAAAAGGAATAGAATCAGTTGACGATAAGAATACTGCTGATCTTACTCCTGCTTGTTTTCAAACTAGTAAAAATCTCTCTTTTACTTCCAGTCGCGTTAAACAAAAAAGAAAGCTCGACGACAAAAGAGGCACCTTTCGAAGTAGCGTTTGGGCAGCGTCCCAATCTACTGTCGCGATTGGACATTAGGCATTAAGACGGTATCATCATGGAAGAGAACGTAGCATGCATGTTTAAGCAAGGTAATAGATCTGTTGAAGAAGGCCAGAATCATACGATTTATGAACAGACTGACAATAGTGAGGATACACCCGCTCACATCAAGTTTATAAGAGTTCCTGTAATCTCTACAGCAGAACTTCCACCTGCACCGATGCATTTTGAAGAGGATGCAGTACCTAAACGTCCTTCTACTGCCTGCCATATTTCTTTTGAATAACTGATTGGAAGTAAGGATGAACAATAGAATGAATTATAGTTGCAATAAGACGAAATGATCGCATAAACGTAACTCCATCATCCACACTCACCGGAACACGAATAATAGGCTTGCAATGGGACAGGCAGGAGACCCTGCAGACATCTTGGACCGCTACGCAAGAATCAGGCAAGCCGCAGAACCTCTAAACAATAATGGTATGGCTAACAGAGAAAATGAAGATGCAGAAGCAGAGAATGTTTATTTGTCACCTTTGTCCTTCTCAGATTCATCAAGTGACGAGGACACTAGTTTCCCTCCCAGCCTTAACGCAACCGTAAAATCGTCTGCTGATGAAATTGCTTCTCTGAAAGCTGCTCTTGATCACGAAAAATCCGCTCTATTTCCTTTGAATCTGCATGATGAGAAACACGATATTACTGACGTATAAGACTATCTGTTCACGTACATTGACTTGTCTGATGTAAATTACGCTTTTATATCTGTTTTAACAATGCTGAATTTGACATACCTTCACGCCAGTGTTTCTTGATTTCGGTTCGTTTCCGGAAAGACTAAAAAAATTTTGACAGGTTCCTCAGGAGACAAACCCACACCAGGCGATCTCAAAAATGAAGCCACGTCGGAGACTCTTTCTCCAACACGACAAAAAATTAGATCTACAGTCAGAGAGAACAGTGACAGAGCAAGTAAAATGGCTGAGCGCTATGGTAAAGGCAAAAACGTGATCGTCACACCATTTTCAGTTGATGATAATGCGAGTGTTACTGTCCCAAAGAAGGATCGCCCAATGAAATGGAGATAGGAACAAGACAGCTAAGTGTATTGAATGACAATACGAGAAGATGAAACACTACACATGAGTTAGTACATAAAAAAACGCTGCTAAATGCAATGAGATCATCTCCTGAGAGTGGCCGAGCACTCCCACCCTTTCCAGGGTAAATGACTTGTCGATGCGAAAGAAAAATATCAACAGATAAAAGAGGCATAAAAACTGACTGGACCACGAGGAATTACATTTGTCGACATCGTAGCGAAATGGACATGTGCGGGGTAAACCCTGAACTTTTCCAAGCAACAACGACCATCTGGGCGCCAGCACTTGAGACTCTGGCTGTTGCCTTAAACATGTTTTACGGGCGCCCAACACTCAGCCCTACCCAGATGGTCAGATTGATTTGAAAGTGGAAGAGCATGTGCATGCACCGCCTGGAAAAGTAACGCAACAAACAAGAACAAAAACACAGGAGTAAAACACTCCAAAGAGGACCGCTATTTCGCTGACCTCTTTTCCTTTACAGGGATAGCTCAGCCAATATCTGAAGCGCATACCTGCGAGAGTCGCTAAAATTATGGGAAATGCGCAGAAACCTTGTTATAAGTTAATAATGACTGCTTCTGGAATGCTAGATGGTATATCCACGTCTCATGCAATCCTGACATTCCCAGGTTCGTTGGAAATACCAAACGAGAATGCGCACAACAAACTTTCTTTGTAGCGCCAGGAGTGGGGATGCCAGAACAAGCTATGTCCCTGTATTCATGCGAACGTCACATGCTCGTCAGGATGTCATAAAGGCTAGCCATATGAAAATAAAGATGAAAATTTGGAAAAGAACTCATGTTCTAAAAAAATGCCTACAGACACGGCACACGTAGGAACACTTCGAACTGCTAGAGAGAAGTATGGAACCACTACGCATACTGGATTTATCAAGTTATGGTGGGTCTGTGACGAAGGAAAGTATAACAATTCATTTTTCGATGAACAATACACACGAAGTTGATCATGAATTACGTTGCTGCATGCAGAGAGTTTACCACACAGTAGTTAGATACTCTGGATAGAGGTAAGACTCTCTCCCGTATTGCAGGGTAAACACTTGCCGGCTAGCTAATTGGTTACCAATGCTGCGTATTTTACCGTTAACATTTCTAAGGGAGTTGGAGGACATGAAAATCATATTCAAGAATTTCCTCTCGTGACAATTTGGAGTATCTTGAGAATGTTCGTGATGCGAAGCTATTTTTGGCAGAACTGAGTGGTTAACGAACGCTACGATTTTTTTTGGCTCAGAACAAATCATTTTCTGGCCTTCTTCTCTTGCATCACATCACATACTAGATTGCCATGGTGCTCAAGTGATTAATATTCTGATCCTAGTCTCGAAGTAAATTGATATATAAGTGATATATAGTATTAAGTGTGCTGTATGCAAAGAATGGAATGCATTTGTGATACAAAAACTAAAGCTAGGAGAAGAGCTTTTCACACACACACGTTATTTCTACGAAATTACAATGATCGGTAAAGAAGAATGCTTTCGCATAGCAATATAGTTGTCCCCCAAAACGAGCACAACATTGCCAATGTATGCAGCAGCACCTAGCCATGTCTACAAATTCCGTTTGTTCTACTTCTTCCGACACAGATAACATACAAATTAACTAGGTTATGTCCATAGAGACCCTACGAAAGTTGACATTGCGATGACATTGACGATGAATAGCAAACATCTATTCGAACTCCCGAGTACCAATACTAGCGTCGAATTCTTATTGGATTTATATTGAGTAAAATGTGTCCTAAATATAAGGCACAAATTGACAGAATTAGGAGATTTTCGTGTTTATGTTTCTCCTCGCATGACAATTGAAATTGTAGGCAATCTGATTGGCTGAGAGAATAATCACACATGTTGAAAGTCATTTGGAAAACTGACAAACAAATTTTCGAGCATTGTGTCAGTTTTCATGGGTAGCCCTGCATTGTCCTGGTGCAGATAACGTGAATCAAATAAAAATGCAAATATCAATGTCGCATTTACTTGAGACCAAATGTTGTTGTTTGCATGGTGAAGACTAGTAGACCAGTCTTCATGCCCACTATGCCAAGGTAAAACATCTGGAATGCCACAATGTGAGCTCCCTAATAAGTCAATAGCTTGAGGAAAGGAGTAACAAAGAAGTTACCGAAGCAACTTCAATGAGAAACTCGACTTTTTATAAATATAAACGGCAGGAGCGAAAGGCAATGAAGTTGCAAAAAAAAAAACATAAAACCTGCACCTTCACGGACTTTTTAGCGTGGTGCAGAGAAGGGGGGGAGAATATGTCTATTTTTTCGTACTGCTATCTGCAATAAAATTACTACTTGAATCGGATTAAATTTTGCGATATTAAATTTCGCAAGGAAATGGGAATATTGCACGCAACATAAACCAAATAAGAGGACTGTTCCAATTTTGGATACACAAGGCCAACGTGGAACTGATAGCAGTGTCGTAAAAGTGACTTTGGAGTGATGGAGGCAGACACTTAAGATAATAATGCGAAGGCACTTAAGATCTAATAGGAACAAAAATAAGAATTATTGTAATGTCCGTTTAGCAGGACTTCATGAAATTTAGTTTCTGTAAATGCACTTCTTAACACGTATTTTGTGTTTTTTTCCTACAGGATTTCCTTGAACGTGTATATTCCGATGTTTGATCTAAGTGATATCTATGAGTAATGCCTAAGGTACAAAAAAGTTGAGTTGTACCCTCTGGTTATATGCCATGCTAAGCACGTTCTCGCATTGATCCACTGTCGAATCCTGAAGCGAGGCCTCTAATCGATCTGAGTGGAAGATCCTGGTCAGTGTAATCATTCCATCATCTGTCTTTGCACCTTGGTACACACATACTAAAGGATTTCGTACGGAGTTTGGTAGAACTGTTACTGAGGATCGGAAAGTATCTCGCAAAACATTACGTAAAGTAACAATCTCATTTTGGCATATAGGTCTGTTCAAATTCCATATGACAAAAGAGCTCAGAAGTTTCTACTGTCACAGTTGAAGCTTTTGCGTATTCCTCACAAGTATTTTCACTGTTTGCCTAGATTGGTATTGGCAAGAAGTATCGTTTCATTTATTCTGTTTTGGCGTATTTGACACTGATCAATTGGTTATTGTGCTGCCTGTGTGCCCCACCCCAAACCCTTAGTTTGACTTGTTAAGCCATGTCTTTCCACGCACTTATTGGCGCTGCTTCTTCGGCTGAACCGCTGCCTGAAAAAGTATCTCGCAAAATATTACGTAAAGTAACAATCTCATTTTGACATATAGGTCTGTTCAAATTCCATATGACAAAAGAGCTCGATGGGGAAAAAGTTACTCCTAACTTGGAGAAGCAGTTACGGGATAGCTGCCAGGGAAAAATAGTTGCTTCCCAAGATTTGCCAATCGTTTTGACATACAACGTCAACTGGCAAAACCTGCAGTTGTGTGATGTTCCTATGAAGTTTTTAATAGAATATGGACATGTTAGTGTTTAATCTTATTTTTGTAATCAGAATGTACTTTTGCATGTGAGTTTCAGTGTACATATTGCCAGTGAAGAGTGAGGAAATAGAGATCTCGAAGCGTAAGCTCATGATTGTTTATTAGATCGCTAGTAGTTACGTTAATCGTTATTAGTCTGAACGTAACGGCAGTGCTTTATTCTCCAGCAGATCGTGAATCGAAAATGAGAGCATTTGAAAATCGAGTCAAAAGAATCACAGAGACCGAGGATGAATTTATGTTGTCGTTACTTACTCTGCACCATGGTGCTAATCCTGGTGCTCCTGACCGCGAAAAATCTCTGGCCGCTAAACGCACATTTATTCACGGTATCGATGAAGAATTGCGTCGTAATGTACGTAATGTGCATATTTTCTGCACTGATCCTCTTGCCGAGACGGTAAGCATCACATCATATCGGCAGACCGTACCCCCGGCGCGGTAAACAACATGACGTCAACAAGCTCGCTTTCCAAAAATGAAACACTTGCTGCAATTGAGAAGCTATCTACGCAAGTCAGCGAGATCGCTCCACAAACCGGAAAACGATTAGATAGCCACGATTATTTTCTGAATGCTATATCGGCCCAGCAATTACAACCGAGCAATAAACCACTATTCAACAATTTCTCCGTCCGTTATTCCGCACGTGGCCGAACCTGCAGAAGAAACGTAAATAACTGCTCCAGTCATCAGCAACTGCTCCAGTCATCAGCTATCGGTGCAGAGGAACGAACCATTTGCAACCTCACTGTCTGGCTAAAAAAAAAGAACGATGGCTCTACTTTGAATTTCTACGGGCGCCAGTAAGCCTGTCTCCGTCTACTGGTGCCGCATCTGCTATTCCACCACCTTCCACCTATGCTTGATTCAGGTTGTACTACATCAGTCATTGCTAACAGAGTCGTTACCTCGAACCCTGTATTAAATAGCCTTCCAAAACCTGTTAACTCGCATGTCACCCTCTTCAATGCAAATGGTTATCCTATGGCAACCTCATTTGTTTTGAATTCGAACTTAGAATTAGGATAAAATCCTGGATTGTCCGAGAATATGAACCTTGTTGTCTGTAATGATTTGTCGTATTCATGTATTCCCAGGCTCGACATGTTGCACAGATTTCGTTTTTGGGGTTGATAACAATTCTGGCAAACCTATACTGGACACGTGTTCACATTAATTTTACCACCCAACCTTCCAACTATAGTAACTTATGCCTGGTTTCCGTTAGTAAGACTGCATTATGCCAGGTGAAACTGTCCATTTTCCAGGGGGACAGCAATAGGTGCAACAAGGCCAGAGACACGACTGTCAATTCTTGCAGATGGGTCGGAGAAGTATGAGAAACGAACTAAGACATATCCAACATTATTCACTCTCTAGTCCTGCTGAAGTTTTCTATTTACCAGTAATAAATACTTCAGACCGACCACGAACTATCAGTCGCCGCAGTAATATCGCAGTTGCCTCCTTACATTTTATAGAACATGGTGCTGATACACCCAGTAGTAGGACTACTCATAACACCAACACAATCTCTACCAAGCCTTTAGATCCTATCCATATTCTATGCAAGAACATACACCACTTATCCCCTCCGCAGCTGCCTCAGGCCCAAGAAGTTCTTAACTGACATAAGCAAGTTTTCTCAGTATCCAGCTGTTGTGATTCAATCACACGTTTGAAGCATGTTCGAAATTATAATTGATTGGCTAGCTTTTTGCGCAAGCGCCAACATCCACCTTTTCAAACATTGAATAATCTGTCATCACAATTCCAGCAAATGCGCTCGCCTGCTCACAACACATCACCATCTCGAAATATCTGTGAGCATTGTAACAAGCCCGGCCACCGGCGCCAAAATTGTTATCAACTAAAGAAATGCTCCAAGTGCCAACAATCGGGCCACATTGCGAAGTTATGTAGACAGCAAGGGACCCATTCATCAGCTCTTTCTTCTAGCATGGCTCACTACGATAAGCCCCTTCAAATCAATGGTGCTAAAACGGGAGACAACAGGTTATTTGTTCGCTTGCTCATGGGGGAAGGGGGCACCTGCGTTGACGTGTTGCATGACACGGGCAGTGAACACTCTATCTTGTCTCGCAAAACGTATGATGACTTGCCAACAAAGCCGCCACTCTTGCCTCTCCGACAATATGGTGTTGCTGTGAATGGTGAATGTTTTCAGTTAGGCGGACACTGTTTCCTCGATGAGACCTTTACGTCAACTGACGGGACTGATCTCACTATCAAACATGATCCTTTCGTGGTTAGTAGTCAAGCTTGTGGAAATATTCTTGGGATCTCTACTGATCAAGTTGATGAAGATATGAACAAGACACCTAAGTGTATTGAATGACAATACGAGAAGTAAAATTTAACACAGGAGTAAAACACTCCAAAGAGGACCGTTATTTCACTGACCTCTTTTCCTTTACAGGGATCGCTCAGCCGATGAATAGACGCACAGAGCACCTACAAAAACCCACTTGAAATACTATTTGCACCAAGATATTACAATGTGCAGATGGTTATCCAAAACGATAAGCAAAGCTGCCTGCAGCAATCGAGCAGTAGAAATCTAGAAGAAGCCACTTTATCATACGAGTCTAAAGACACTAAAGCTACAGTCGCCATCCAATGCGTTCGTAGAAAAACAAGTAAGTCGTCTGCCTGTGAAATACGCGTCGCCAAAACAGTTTTCATTGGAGACAGTTGAAGTATTTTGGTTAAAAGTCGTGTCGAACATTCACCTAATGCTGATAAATCTGCACCTCATTTCATCACTAACGAGCAGATTATTTCCAACGATACTTATGTCGTACATGATACGCAATTAAACTTCAGTGTGTTTGCCTGCTAGGCCAGTGCCTTATGCACAGCGTTCTGATGTTGATTCCCAGATTGCTGATGTTTCGCTTAAGGGATACATTGGACCTTCTGTTTCGGGGTATGGGGCACCTATCGTTCCAGTTTTGAAGTCGGACAAAGTCTCCACGCGTATTTGTCTTGATTACCGTCAGTTTAATGCTAAGACTACTCCATGCAAATTTCCAATTGCCAAAGTGGACGACTTAATTCAAGCTACCAGTGGGGCATCAGCTTTTTCAGGGGGAACTGGTTTAACACAATAGTCACCTAAAATAGGCAACTACCATGCGGAACTCGACAGACAAGTCTGGTGAGGT
>JAOBRC011107556.1:0-23903 GCA_027575255.1 Scolionema suvaense | reverse complement strand
CTTACAGAGCTTCAAGATGGTCAAATTAGAGGCATTGCTAAGATCATTGGTTTCACTCTGCACCGATATAAGTAAGTTATCTGACACTGGTATTTAGACAAGAAATGTGTATCCCTGTATATCCCACTGTCCTAGCAACTGATGCCCATTCAAGACACACCTCTTTTTGCATAGTCAGAATCTTTTTTTGCCTAATAGCAGGCTAAGTATACATTCTAAGATTTGAGACAAAAGAAAGATGGGTAGAAAACAAATTTTAGCTATTTTGAACAGTTTTTGGGTTATAAAATAGCCTCTGCTTATGGAAACATCTCTAAATTTGGCAGACATCTTGAGGCTATTAGGAATATAATATATACATCCCCTACCAAAATGCTAGGATAGCAATTTCTGTGCCAAAAGGATTTTTACTATCGTAAGGATCAGTGCTGCTGTGCCGCATGTGCTTGTGGCATATCAAGTGAATCACAGCTAATTTAATATGCATAGATTCACGTGGAAGACAAGGGATTAGTGTATGCGTTCTTATCCTTCACCAAGAGCGCAACAGGCATGCATGACTTATATATGTAGTATGAATTCTTCTACTCAACAAGTGAGAACTTTGCTTTCCAATTGCAGCATTTCTACTGAATCTGTGACTGTGAAATTTGGGATGGGAGCTGGTAGTGCATTTTGCTATGCAACAATCCTTAATGAAATTCGGAAGCACGATTCCTTCTTTTCTTATCTGTATTTGTATGTTCGTGCTTTGTACCATTTCAGAATAGCAAGAGATCACCACTTTCTCTTAAAATGCACTAGGCCATTCGAAATCTCTTCAATCACTAGGTGCTAAAAGTGATCTGTAAAAAATGTATGGTTTGGTATATGTGCTAAAATAAAAATTTTAAAAATCTGCAAGGCAAAACGAACTTACCACAAATGAAGTACTAATGTACCGTTTTCAGTATTGTTGCTATTTATTGTTTTGGCTTATATTAGGAAGTTATGTCTGCTAATTTCAAAGGTGGAGGTTTACAGCTTAAGTGAAAAGACCCTTAGAGAAGTTGATTCAAGCTTGCAAGCAGGTTAGGGTCTGTATTATATACTCTTTTACATAGGTCATGGTGATTTTGCTCTTCAGTAACTGCAGATATTTTCCTTTAGTGACCGCAATTCTCGTAATTTGGTGCTTGGTGTTATAAAGAAGTTTGTTCATGCTCATGGTAAGAAAAGTTTATTATGTATTGTTTCTGCGTATGCTTTTGTGGTATGAGGTTTGATTACAAGTTTGAGGAAGATAGATAACTATCAGGAACTTCTGTTTTATCATCTATTTTGATTCTTTTAGGCGAAAAGGCAGCTTCAGCAATGGTGTCAGAAATTCAACAATTGGCATCTTCTGTTAGCACTGCATGTAAAAGGTATTTCATGTTATGTTTAGAGTTCATCTTAGTTGTACTCTGTGGCTAATGTGCTGAAAGATTCTGAATTGTACTCATAGCAGTTGATGATTTAGTTTTTTGAGAGGGAAATTCTATATTTTTGTGTACTATGGCTTGCTCTGTTTCCTGAGTCAATTGCACTTGTCTTGCTTGCCCCAGTATTGCTGTGTCTGTGTATGTTCAGGTTTGGCAGTTCACCCATATAATGCTCCATAAAACATTTTTAAAACTGCGTCCAGGTTGCAACTCCTGGAGTGCATGTGTAGCTACCGCTTCCTATCAATGATTTTTAGAATCTACTTATTGTTCGCAAATTTTGCCTGCCATTATTTTATCAGTTTCTGTGATTGTTTCACTCTACACTCTTACTCCTTGTCAAAATCATCCTTAGTCATTTAGCAGGTGTAGTAAGCTTAGATGTTTTTATATTTCCTGCCCTTTCATCGACATTGTTGTTCCCTGTTAATGCATCGGGGGGAGAGCGCCAAGCTCTGTCTGTCAATATCCGGGGTATTGTAACCCTTATGTACTTCTTACACCCAATGCATTATTCGTCACACCTAGTGTTTCGTGCTTTCTTCTTGTCAATATTATAAGGGAGGGTGTAGCATGCTAAAGAGGAGTAGTGACGAGGACGTGTCCCCATATCTCATGTGTGCAAATTATAATCGACTTACCAGAAGTTCAGACCAGTACCACTTCACCTTTGCTTGTCAGCAGCTGGCATAAAGACACAAAGATAAAACCAACATTGCCAATTCAGCCCATTTAACCCTTTTTTAGTAGAAGTTTACTCACAATTTCAGAGATGCTAAAGCAAGAGCAGCATGTATCAAAGGTGATTCATGGCATGTTTCATGCTTGTGCGACCAGGTTGATTAAAGCTTTGGGATTTTGTGGAAAGTATTCCAATTTCCTAATAGTTCCTATGCAAAACACTCAAAAATTGAAGTCTGTGAAACAATCGATTTCAAACTTGGACATAAGTTAGAGGTTAGTGACAGAAATGTTCTCCCTGATCTTATGCGCGTTAAATGCCCGAGGGGTAAAAATTACCCCTCCTCCCTGAAAGGCTAAAAAATATAGTCAGAACTGTGAAATTTTGCGCAGACATGACCACCAATTTCTAGAAATCTTTTATTTGAACTAACAGGTCGCCACTGTTTTTGCTGGCTTATGTATTTTTTAAGTTATCAGCATAAATGATGAGAAATGTAGTGGAATTTCCTTCCCCGATAATATCGAAACACCAAAATCTCGGAAGCAGGATCTCCCGTTGTTGCAAACCTTAGGCATAGTGCTTTTAAGAAAATAATGTTTGGTAACTTCAGAGTATAAGGTTTTTGTACAGCATGCCTAATTTTGAAACAGCTGTGGAACTTGTTTGTGTCATCGAGGAAATTCGTATGCATCTGGATTGAGCAGCTCTGAAAAATTATTAATTGCATTTTAGGAATGGCTTCGTCATGCTGTTACTGTCTCCATTGGTTTTTTATTGCCTTACATTTTGCTTAGCGTTTCAACATCTGCTACTGCATTGGTGATTTTATCATGGCTGAATGTTCTGTATCGAAACTACTTTGTCAATGGACATCTTGAGGAGGAATTATTTCAAAAGGTTGTCCTGCTAGAATGCTCAGTATACAGTGTAGTATGCTGCTCGATTGGTGCTAAATGGAGTCGTGTATGGAGAAGTGCAAAGAAGATTCTAAAATCTTCATGGAAAAGAGTAAGCTTTTCGGTGTTGGGTCTGTTTTCTATCTCTGTGCTTCTATTCCAGTACATGCGTGAGTTTCCTCTTTTTTTATGCTCGCCTTATTGTTTGTGCTATAGCTTCCATCGGTCAGATGCTGTTCACTGAGAATCTGAAAATTTGTACCTTGTATTCTCTTAAATTCACCCAGATATGCTGCTTGAGACTTGCAGCAATGCTGTGTTACTACACAACATGTTTAAATCCCATTGATATTGCCATTTATCAGAAAAATTACAGTGCATTATACAAACCTTGCTTTAATGGTAGAATTCTATTGAACAAGGTCTGATTGTCTTTTTGTCAGTTTCCAACGCTTTACCTGGATGAGAGCAAAATGAATTTTCTACAATTTGAACGTATATTATCAAGGCTGAGTGAGCAGGCTTGAAAACGTTTTTGTTCAGCTTCAATGTGACACAGTTGCACAATGAATGTTAGAAACGGACTCTGTTACTGAAAATTGCAGTTTTTGGCCACAGAATACTGAGTGCAGGTCCACATCATATTCGAGACTTTGTTTGCGTATAGCTACGACAAACTCTGTGAATTATCTTTTTAGTGTGTGACACACAGGCTGTTGATTTATGCGTAATTAGGAATTAGTATGTCAATTGCG
The DNA here is from genome assembly GCA_027575255.1 of Scolionema suvaense. Taxonomy (NCBI): domain Eukaryota; kingdom Metazoa; phylum Cnidaria; class Hydrozoa; order Limnomedusae; family Olindiidae; genus Scolionema; species Scolionema suvaense. The sequence goes on along the minus strand of JAOBRC011107556.1, from coordinate 20,104 downwards.
TTCTAAGAAACCATGCGACCGTTCTCAATCTGTTGGCAAGATATTACCTAAAAATTTCTAAGGGTGTGGGAACTGGCTTTGTGCATATTTTTATGAACCTAAAATAGATAAAATGAGTTGATGTAAATAGATGAAGAAGGCATGGCACTAGCTTCAAGAATGGTTCAGAGTCTGTAACCTAGGGAACAAATCTTCATGCTTGAAGGCTTCTTGTTGGAGATTCGAAAAGCATTGTTAGATCGGCCACTGTTAATTTTCTTGCTTAAAGGAGAATTCTGACCCCAGAACAAGTTGTATGCGGCTGTTGACCATGATAATCCCTAAACTTCATTTATTTCTTCAGTGTGCCGAGAAATAACATTTTAGAAATATATTATAAGTAGCCCAAGAATACGCCCACCATCTTCTGTGTACTCTGCTTTATGATGAGCAGCTGAGATTGTTGGCATGGGTTCATGTTGCCATGACAACCAGCCAAACTATTGACATCAAGCTCAAAGGATTCATTGAAGTTCTCATGCCCTATTATGATGGCAGTTCGAATTGGGGCAGGAAACCAGGGGAAGAAAGAAGTAATAAATAAAATATTAATCTGGTCAGGTGTGCCAGAGCATCATGTTGCTATCGACTATCGAAAGCAACAGGCTGCCCTTCAAAGTTGAAAACAATAAGATCCTTTGAATTCTATGAAAAAAGCTGCCCTTTTCCTGCAAATTGAACGCATGCCCTGCCCTTCTAGAATATGCCCTGTGTGTAAGCTTTTGAAAAAGTACACCCTATGAAGCTGTAAATAGGAATGAGAAAAAACGAAAGTTTTGACATGCTAGAAGCTTTAAGTCCCCTGCAATCTGCTTTTAATGTACAAATTGTACATGAATCAAAAGATCCCTGCAGACTCCATGATGCAGTGTTGGCATGTTTGTTGTTTTTGCTTCGGTCAAAAGTTATGAGCGATTTCACTTGAAATCGCGTGATTTTTTGTGACAAAATTTCTGCAATTTTTCAAATACGGAACTATTGATCGGAAAACTATCCTAAAAATGCTGATGCCATTTCGGAAGTGCACCATGTACAACTTGAAAACTTAGTGTAGTCTAATTACAAGCTCTTGAATAAAGCACTATTTCAGCCTTTGCAGTATCCTTAATTCGGACTAGAGTCACTTGGTTTTGGGTCGGAATTCAGGCATCAAAATAAGGCCCAGAAACAGATGTGGACAATTTCTGTTAAACATCCAGATAGTTTCCACTTTGACACTTGTGTCACCTAATTCTTTATTGGTAAACGTCTATTGCACACACGTTGACCGTAAAACGTCTGGATGCTCTAAATTCCCTTATTTTCACGTCTGGAATTTTCCTTTAATTAAATGTCTGGAATTTCATGGACTATCGTGCAAAAAGTCCTAGACCACAAGGATATTGTGAGCATCTCCTGAAGTAACTTTGTATTTCTTGAGGGCACTAAGAACTATACAGAGTAATTTGTAAGTGCCTTTGTTTTATAGAGGGCAGTTATGATTTCCTTGTCCAGGATTGTGACGAAGATGCTCACACTGACGCAACTTTGTGGTGCAGTTGTAAAAGTTGACCATTGCTGCTCAAAACTCAAGCCATAAAATGTGATAGTGTTTTTGATAATCGTACCATAAACTGCATATGCTTTATGATGATATTCACCTAGTTTTCAGAACAATGTAGGTGGATTATTTCAGTTTTGTTTTTGAAACTTGCTACATTGTGTCCTTGTTTTAGATTTTTGTCTGTTTACCAAGAGAAAATGAGCATGGATTCCATTTTGTTTGTAGACTCCTGATGTGACAAAGATTTACATGGACTCGATTCTGAAAAGCTCTTCTAATCAGGTATGTACGTTACAGCATGGATTGAGCAGTTTATATGGCTGTTCTATAGCTTTCATGGTTTTGCAATGAAAAGTTGGTTTTTGTTTTTTTTTCCTTTTTGAACATTTTTGGCGTCCATAATTTTGCTACACTTTAGAGGAACAAATGAGGTTATGTTACCTTCTTCAGATTTACACAGAGGTGAACCCGTATAGCTAGTAAACGCTTCTAAATAGTGTACACTGTCTCATGCCACGAAAAAGTGCGTAGACCAATATCTCCCGTTATGGTGCTTCATTTTGCTCAAACGAATAAAATGATAGAGTGTTGTCTGTGCATTGTCTATTTGCAGTGCAATTGATCAAAGCAGATGTAGAAATTACTCATCTAGGGCACACTTCTATTTATAGTCCAATGCTACCCTAACAAGCTAGAATGTGCCCTGGGCTAGATTGAACATTCTAGTTTCTAAAGCAGCAGTTAGGTTGTTGTAATTAGGACTCTGTTCCTGATCAAGAAACCCCCTTTTCACTGATGGTTACTTTCTTAGTTGCACAGCTACCCCATTCTAATATATTGAATAATGTTATAAATAGGGACATTCGTGCAAGCTTGGTTTCCCAGGACAAGCTATCTACAATCATGGCCAAAATGCACTATTGCTGCCCCCTTTGAACTGAACCGTGGATCAGTTTAACTTTTTTGTACTACTGCGCATCTACGTGATCAACTTGTCAATATTATTTTTTAAACAAGGAACCGTAGTGTCCAGGGTTTAAAAAATTAAAAATTTGAAAAACCGAGATTCGCGCCAAAGTAAGCAGACTCTGAGAGAACTTGGTTCAAGCAGAGGCTGTGAGCAGGCTATAATTGACATAGCTGGGTGCACACATGCGCCTAAGGGTGAATTTGGTGCACGAATTCTTGTGCTCCAAAAGTTTAATTTTTTTAAGCCCTGGTGTCTTCTGCCGTGGTTCATAAAGGCACCGTTGATGTATAGGTATCTTGCAGGTGAACATGACAAAACTTAATTGAATCTGTTGGTCCAAACATTAAACAAGTAAAATAGTTATATTACCCCTTCCCCCAAGACAATATTGGCTGTGGTAAGTAACAATATGAAATGAACGACTAGCGTGCATAGTCCCTTTTGTATGGCACTTTTTGTACATGAAGGGTCACATACATATGTTTTCATGACGTTTGTGCAATGGTGAACTATAATTGCTACCATGATCAACATTGTTTGGGGGAAGGGGCACAAATACAGGTTGCAAAAACAACCGCGTCATGATAGCTTTATGTGTACTGCCAAAGGACCACACATTAACGTTTGTGCCAATAGGCCCGGATTGTTACTTGGTTTATCTGCAGTGACGCTGTTGCTGAAGCTATTCTTAGTATCTAGTTTCCTTCCTGCTAAAAATTTCATATGTGTTTGAAATGCAACTTAGCGAGTCTGAATTTTTAGCCACAATCTTCACGATTGAGCTTCGAGGGGATTTGAATCATCTGATTAGTTTCTTCTATGGGTCCTTTTTGTGTAGCTAATTTAGTTCTCAGAGTTTTAGAGCAGAAGCTTGTTGGCCAGGATTTTTGTTTTGTTCTTTTAATATGGTAGGGGAAGAGAAGTGGAAGTCTTGTTACTGTGAAATGATGTTAAAATAAGTTATATTTTTCAAGGGGGGCATGTTTTTATGAGTTTTGTAGATTGGAAGTGTCTAATATTTTGATTATTTTCTACCATTAGATGCGGTTCGTTCCTAATTGGTTTTGCTAGATCTTGCCAGGCATTGCTATTATTCCGTTAGTTAAACTCCAATCTGTATGGAAAAGCACTGTACCGCACTTGCTAAGAAATTTATAGCTGGCATTATTAGCCAGCTTGGTTTCTTAAGGCCTGTTAGTAAAACTCACAGGGCTTTCCTAGGGAAACTCCAACATCAAACTAAGTGACCATAATTCGAACTAAAAAACAATTCTATGGTATTTGCTGGGTTCTATTTCCTACAATACACACTCAAATGTCTGAAATTTTTTCATGCATTTCGGTCACAGCAAGCCACCTGGAACTTTGGCGGCCATTACTTGCTTTTGCTTGCTGTTTCCCGCTACAATTCCAACTGCCAATATGAACACATGTTAGAACTTGAAAGAATCTTTTATGTGTGATGTCAATAGATTAGCTGAGTTGTCATGGAAAGCATGAACCATATGCCAATGGCACCTGCTTGTCATGCAGTAAAGATCATGGAAGAACCTGTCAGGTATTTTGGGGGGCTTCTTACTATCTATTTTTAAAATGCTTTCAGTTGCATTTGTTTTGGGGCCAGAGTTTTCCTTTAAACATAGAATTCTCAGTATCTATGCTTTGGCACCTAATTGTTCTAGAACATGCTATTTGGGCACCTAATTGTTCTAGAATATGCTATTTGGGCACCTAATTGTTCTAGAATATGCTATTTGCTTTGATTACTTGCAGTAATGTTAAAGTGATGGCACGTTTAATATGATAAGGATAAGAAGTCTACACCATGACCATGAGCTCCTTATTTACCCTAATCTTTTCGTGATTTGTTGTGTAGGTTGACTGTTGGTGCATGGTTGGCTTGTTATACGAATATTTTAGTGAAGCAAAAATTGCTGGCGATATCACTCCAGCGGTCAAGGTAAGTTCACTTCACTTTCAATACTGTTAGTCCGATCGGGTAAAAACTGCGTGCTTTGATGAAACTTGGTCGTAGTGTTAAAAGACTTCATAAGTCAAATACAAACATTATCATACCAGCGTCCAGGACGCTGCTAGCTATCATACTCAGCCTGATTTGCTGGTTTAGATATTAACCTGCATAATATATTCCATCCGGAATGTGCACACTATTTTCCAGAAGAAACTGAGAGAATACTGTGCATTGTTTATAAAATTCTTGATTGTGTATCACACCTTTTGAACCTGTGACTATTTGGTAGTGTTTCAGTTGAGTAAATAATTTTTGAGCAACCTACATCACCCCCACCTGGCAACAGATTTGCCACTGTCCTTTGATAGGGGATTGTCTTGGCTGGCTTGTGTTTTTTATTAGTGTTCATTTTTTGTAATTATATAAGCTAGCTCTATCGAATGACCTTCTTTTTTAGAAAAGCATAGTGGATCTGTTTATGCAAGTGTGTATCCAAACAAAAGTTGCTGCTCCTTCTCATTGCCTGGTATGTTTGCTTGTCTTCTTGTGCTGTCATTGGCTACTCCTCATTGGATCTGTGTTATCCCCTCTTTTGTTCTGTTGAACTACCAGCATATGTTGTTAATCATTCTATGCACCAGCTGTATTGTGATCTGGTCAATTTCATATGGTGTCATTTTCGCCTTCGTACATACGGGGGGTTTGCAGCCTCATTAATTATTCAGTGACATCATCATAATTAATAGTGGGTGCCTACTTATGCCAAATGTCAAAAATGTCCGTAAATAATTATTTTAGCGCGATTTTGCTGGTGTTACATTTCCAATCGGCCCTAAATAACTAAAAATAGGCTTTAAGTCCCCAAACTTCTTCATTTTCAGCCATTTTATGGAGTTAATGTGTTGAAAATACCGAAAATTAGTCGCATGCCACATGACGACAGGCTGATATCTCATGAACAGGTGTGCCAAATGGCACCAGATTTGGCCAGGATATGCGTAAACTCCTATAATTGAAAGCTGAAGAAACGCACGATGTACGCTTTTGCCGTTTTTGAGATATTTTCCGAAAACCCCAGTTGGAATAGGGTTAAGAAAAAATTAGGGATACGTATTAGGGATAGAAGAGTCGGGTCTTACCTTCGACATTCATGAACTAATTAAGTTGTGAACTGAGGCAGAGCTGTGTAGTTTTGATTTGTAAATGCTCTCTCTTAAATGCTGTCTAATTTTTGTTGATGTTGCCTGTGGCATGGTCTTTTTTTGACATACTATTACCTGCTATCACTAGTTCTTCTCTAGAATTGTTTTCAACTCAGTATCGAAAATAGGAAAGTGGCATTTGTATCATTAGTCAGACTTTGAAATAAAATATTTGACAGGAGAGTGGTATAGCTCTTCTCCGGATAAATCGAGGTGAGTGATGGTTCTCAAACTAATTGTAGGAGTACTGCTTTTATGTGGATTCTAGGCGTGTGATGACAGCTCTCCTCGAACATTTTAGGAGGGTGTGGAGGCAAGGGAGAGTGACCGCTCTCCTCTTCTTTCAGAGCCTGAGGTGTATGTCAGTATACTTCTAGTCTGTGAAAGGTATATTTCATGGAAGATTGAGCTGGGCCCATTTTGCCCTTTTAGAAGGAAATCGTTTTCAGTTTTTGACGTTGTCGTTACCCAATGATGCTTTAACTGAGGATGCTTGTGAAGTATTTCAAGATCTGTCAAATATTGTGCTTCTGGTGTGAAACTTAAAATTAATGGTACTCAAGTTAAAGGCAAGCTTGGGCATAGCCATATACGTTCCAGAGTAGGCTTTATTTTGGGAGAATCAAACAGTGTAGATACAGACAGAACGAATATTCTTTTATTATGATGTGACAAAATGATCCTCATAATAGTAAATCTACTTACTGCATGACTTGTTTCTCTCTAACAGGAATATGTGGGACCCTTCCTGAGGCATATCACGCACGATGAATTTAAAGATATGGTTCCTCTTATCCAGAAATCTTTACTTAGGAATCCAGAAACTATCTTGGAAGGTAATACCTGAATTTATTCTATTGGTAAAGTTTGAATTTGATGTTTATGGTAGCAGCTCTGAATCAAAACGTGACGATGCTACGTTCTGAATTATTGCAAATTCTCTTGCAGCTGATAGGTACATTGGTGACATTGGTGGCTGTGCTCCAGTGTGTAGTAATGAACTGAGTAAACGATTTTCCTTCCTGTACAATTTTCAATAATTTGGTGCTCCTGATGACTATGTTAGGACTTTGTTAAGGAATTATTTGTACACTGCCTGTCTGATGCGTTAAACTTCCTTCTCACAAACACCTTGTTCGGATACCCATTTCATTAATGTTTTTAAAATTTGGCATGCGCGAGAAAATTCACGATCGATACTAAGGGATGAAATGAATTTTGTTTCAACTTACAGCTCTCCATAAGTGTCCCAAAGTGGCCATTTATTTCATGGTTTTCGAAAGATACTCTGACATATGTTTTTAATTTTGTGTTCCTTTTGGTATAAAACTGATCAGCAGTTTGTAGTTATGTCAGGGACTCTGTGCCATATCTGGGAAAGTTTTTATTCTTTGTAGGCAAAGCTGTTATCTGGCTAAAGTGTTTATAAAAATATTTACAGATCCGCTCATTACGTGTTTGTAATTTTTGATCGGAAACTTAGGAAGAGTACTTAGTGCTTTTTTTGGACCAATTGTCACGTCTGCGAAAGCTCTCATTTGGCTTCAGCTTGGCTATTTATGTCCGGAAATGTTTCTGTTCAGCTTCTTTTTTATGATGAGCCATCTCACTCTTTTGTGTGGTGTAGCCCAATGATCCTTACTTGAATTTCCAGGAGGTTACTGATTCTCAGACTTGTTGATTATTTTATCAAATTCATATCATCAATCAATAGTTTCTGGTTTTTGTATGTTTCCTTTGAACTGCTTGGTCAAATAAAAAATTTTCACTGATTTTTAGCTGTTGGTTACTTGCTCATTGGCCTCTCGATTGATCTGTCACAATACGTTGAGAGTCTCGGACCAAATCTTGCTGGTATGCAAACAAGTGTATTATGTTGTATTGGAACACTATGTATTTATTTTGTAAAATATCGAGTTAAATAAGACAGTTCTGTGTTATGGCAAATGCACGCAATTAGTGGTGTCAATTTTCAGCTTGATGTGTTGCAGTTTGCTCCTTTTTGATGAAAACTCCAAATGATTTGTGCATCCAAGAGGTGAGTGTGGCTAGTCTAGTTTTATGTCTAAACTGACTTTACGGTGAACCCTGTTAAGGCGTTAAAAAATTTTGTATGCTTATATATGGTCAATTGGAGAACCTGACAACAGGACTTTACTAGCTCTTCTACGAAAGATGTCACGAAGGAAAATCCATATCTATGCCTCTCATTTCACTACTAGTTCTGGTGATGGCTGGATCCCTACCGCTTGGGTCACCTGTGCAAGCCTTTCTGTTGACCTCAGGATATTCTGTTTAGGCCCGAAATCCTGAGCAAAGGCGCTGAATTGATGAAATTTGGCAGTGTCTTACATGTACTAATGTGCAGATGTAACTAACTGGCACTATCAAAAGAGGCTAGGTTTGCTCTACCTATTCGCCCCTTGTACAAAAAGGCATAGATAAGTCCTTAGTGTCCATCTGGTAGGAGTGTCTACCCCTGGACTGAAGCAGTCATGTTTTCGAATTGTAGCCACCTTAGAGTGTGTACTTTGTTAAAACTATCCTTTGATTGGCTACGCTGTGAGATATCTGTCTGTGTTTCATTGCAATATTTGCAGGTACAAACTTTTAAACATTTGCTTCTTCTTTTGGATGAAGAGACTTCTACTGACACTCTCTGGGGTGGGAAATTCAACGGATGAATAATTCTACAGGGGAGGGGGTTACGCTTCAAACTTGCACCTCAAAAGGATCTGGCAAAGTTATTAAAAGCTGATTTTTCTGTGTGTCAAAAAATTTGGTATGTTCAGAACTTTCATGATGTATGGTTGAGGAGGGGGTCTTGTGACCTACGGGAAATGTCCTGCATGGGAACATTTTTGAGAACTTCAGCAATAGTGACAGCTTTGCATAATTCCTGAATATGATATTTGCTAAGCAGCTTGCTTGCAGATGACATTTCTAAGCTGCTACTGATCGCAACTTCGGTTCTTGTCTTAGTCCCAGTCAAGTGTTACTATGGTTCTTATGCTTGCATATGATCAAAGCATTTTAATTCTTCTCAAAATGCTTGTGTTCACTATTAATGTTTGTACTTTTTCTTCTATATTTTTACAGCAAACTTGAGATCGCAGAATGAACAACTTCGCAATCAAGCTGTTACAGCCCTTGGGAATCTAGCTGAACAGTGCAGTGATGTCAGCGCTGTTGAAAATTTACTGCAGCATCTTGTAAAAGTTTTGAATGGTACTAAGAGTTGTATATTCTCTTGTTTTTTCTTTGGTTATCTGTTTGGTGGAGAATGGCCCTTAGTGCAGAAAAGGTGCCTCATTGTTTGCAGTGCTGAATGACTGTTTACTGTTTCTTCATTGTATTCTATTGTGTGTTATTAATAATGGAAGATGACGACTGAATACAGTGCAGGTGCAGAGTAAAAAAAGTTATGTGGTACTTGGTTCTGGGGACCCTCTTACCGCAAATTTGCCCCCATCCTAAATTGCACTGGAATTGTTCTTTAGGCTTGAAACTTGGCAGGAGATGCCAGACATCACATGAAAAACAAACGTATAACCTCATAATGTAGGGATGACGTCACAACTAAGGGGTCACTGACCGGAAATCGAAGAATTGTACGAAAATGATCGAAAATTTTTTACCCTAAAAAACTTTTGAAAATTTTGTACCCAAAAATTACTGTAAAACTTATTAAAACATCTGATACTGGATCAGCTTGTCATTTTGATGCTGCAAGTGATGACATGAAAGTCTTTGAGCCGTAGAGTATGCCTTTTTGGCTGCGTGACACACCATCTTAAGATCATATTTATCGTGTTATGATTGGCAGGCATTATTGCCTCCCCTGGAGATATTAATTCTTCTTTGAGCAAATATTTTGCTTACTGCAGCGTCTATCATGAATCAGGTTGTGCGTATCATTTCATCATCTAATTTCTAACATAGTTGCATGCTCCTCCACTGTGGGCGCATACAGTTATACTTGACAATGATAACTTTGTAAAAAGTTTGCCTTAGTTCTAGGTAGATATATTCTTTATGAGCACCATGAGCAAGTGTCTTTGATTGCTAGCCTAAAGCTTCAGCATGAGTTGTCATTGAGCTAGATGAGATTGGGCAGATTGTTGTAGTTTTGTGTAAACAACCGTGTTCATGCTGAGGCAGCAAAAATCCAGTTGTCTGGTATCAATGTCAGATGGCAATGTGAAAATTGTACTTGAAACAGCTGTCGTCAAAATTAAGTTGTCCCGTACTGTGTTCATGTAAGGTAGATAGAATATCCAAAATTAATTCTCAGTCGTTACCTTGTCATAAAGAAGAAACGCTAAATATGTTTTTGCTCCATCTTCTTAGTTTTCGATGGATTGATTTGCTCCATGGTCGTCAGTGAAATACGAACAAGAAGGGCCATGAAAATTTCAAAATCATCGATTCAGTGTGCCCTCGTGATGGGAATGTGATTACTTTGTAATTTGAAATGCCTACGTATTAGAGATACATGTTTTTCACAGCATTGAGCTGGAAAGTATCCTTCCTGTTTACTGGTGGTCTCTTTATGAAAACAGTTAATGTTATGACATAATTGTTATGCTGAAAGTTTGATTAGCTAATTGTTTTCTTTGCAGGCGGTGAAGGAAAGTTAACAGTAGCTGAACAAAGGATTTGTACTTTAAGAGGTATGCTTCCTGTGATGCTATCTATTTTCTGTGGGCAGGATTTGATTACTTCTTGTAGTGTGTATTACTCAAAGGAATATAACAACAACGGGGGTTGAAAATGACTGTTTTGGGTTGAATGATTCCAATGCCAAGTATTGCCTGCTGCTATTTTGTCTTCTTAGATGTAACTATAGGCTGTACAGCAGGCTTCTCCAGGGGTTTTTCTTATGCCTGCGCTATTTATTGCATACGTAACTAGCAGCACCAGGGCTGCAGGGCTCGCGTGACCAAATTCTCCTTGCAGCAAAGGGAAGGCTTGATGTCTTGGAACCCCAAACCAGGCATGCAAATCTATCGATCTTCTCCGGTGTACCTCCTCGATCATATCCATCATACTGGCCCCATTATGAAATTTCGAAATTAGGCTTAATGATTCCCGGTTTCGTGTGAAAATCTTTTTTTAAATGCGCTTCATAAGGGGAGTGATGGTAACTGCAATACTTCATCGATGACTACATAGTGCAAGTCAAAAGCGGAGTGAGTCGGTCCTCTGAAACTTATGTGCTTATTCTAGATGCCTTATGTAAGCCCTCTTGAATCGATGTGTTTACTTCAAATATCTGTGGGCTGGAAATCTGAGATTTATTTATCCCGCTAGGCAACTAAAATTTTCGCCTGCACGATTTTCTATTTCATGAGGAATCTGCCTGTGCAATGACTGACAAAGAATAGCCCTCGTAGTGACAGTTTGCCTGCATGCCAGCATGAAGCCCGATACATTACATTTTTCTTCACAGTTTGTATGTGCAGCTCAGTGTCCTTTATCTACTTGTCCGCAGTAGCAACATTGTAGAATATTGAAAACGATGGGAGGTGTGGATCATTTTTTGCTTTTCTATGGAGCTGTCATGCGCACTAGAATCCCAATGATCTTGAATTCAGCCGAGTTTTATATACCTCTTTGTCATCTTCATGTCCTTTTCCGTAGGCACAACTTGTTTCTACTTGTTAGGTGTGAGCTCAATGATAATGCACTGTTACTTAGTGTGTTCAGATAGCAAAGTGATATTTTACAATTGTTTGGGCCTTTATAGCATGGTATTCCAGAGGTAATATTAAAGTTTGAGCTGTTACCTAATAAGTTTTCCTGATGTTACGTGTTTAGCTATTGAGTTGGCCGTATCGACTACTGTTAGCGGCAATGTCAACATGGAGAAGCTGGCTACAATCGTGTTTGATTCATTGAAAAGTTTCCTTGCTCAAGAAAGTTAGTTTCTAATCAATTTGTCTGTTTATTATCCTACTGTTGATTCATTCAGTTGGTTTGCAATTCAATTTGTTTGTGCAGAAAATAGTCTTTGTTTAATATGGTACTTCTTCTTCGTAGGATCTTTGACAACCTTTCCTGCTGAAGTGAACTGTATATGACGTATTTGTTTTTGATGGCTTTATTTTGCAATTCCTCCATAAGCAGTTTTCCTGACCTGTATCTTTTTATTGTTTCTTTGCCGTAATTCCTCTTGTTTCTGAAACCTGAAAATTCTTTGGTGGAGAAGCCAAGAAGAATAGATTTCTATCTATTCATGTCCATCCTCTCTTTAAATAAGCAACTAACATCTGCTGGTACATGCATTTCAAATTTTCTTGTACTATTTTTACTAAATGCATTCGTCTTTGCTGCGTTTTCTTTTCCTAGATCACGAAGGTACACTTCTGCAAGCTCTGAAAACTGTGAAGACCTGGTCGAAGCACTTTACTGCTAATTTACCTGCAAAGTTTGTTGATACTGTTAAGGTATTGGAAACGCTTTTTGTATATTCTAATCGTAAATATTGCCTAGTGTTGTTGCTATTCTCTGATGCTTTTATTAAACTCTTGTATATATTATGTACACTTGATCCCAAATGATAAAAGTAGATGTCGATAGAGGAGTATTGCAAATCCTTGATAAGGTACTGTGTGTGATTCTACTTTACCTCAAAGAGGTAGCTAATACTGTGGAATAATGCCCCGGATCAGACCTTTACAGTATTATTTTGTAGACCTTCCCACTTACTGGAGCAAAACATTTTTCTCAAGGAAATGGATGTCACCTCATAATGCTATCATAACTTCCTTGGTTTTGTTAGGATTATTTGGGAATAATGATGATGCATGCTATGCACTCACACTTTTAATTGAATGTATCTCTTTTTTTTTTGCAGGCAAATGTTGCATTAAAATCATCAACATGTGCAATACGATCGCTGTATTATCAGATTGCTGGTGAAGCAATTAAAGGTTAGTCTTGTCAAATTGCAATTGGCAGTAGTTTTATTGTTCTGAGTTGAACTTGCACATAATTTTTTTATTAGCATATATATCATCTATGATTCATAGATGATTTACATGAACACCACCTAAGCACTTGAGGCTGGAATTGCCAAAAATCTTGGCACCACTAAGGCTCATTTTCGATTTACAGTTGCTGATAAGAAAAAATGCGTGTAGTCATACACAAGTCTGTATACATTGAATCAAGACTGTATAGTGTGATGCATTTCAAGTTGATGTATGACTAGTGGTGGCAACGTGCGTGTGTAAGCATTTATTCGATAGTGCGGTTTTGATAAGGTTCGTGCTGTGATTGGAGCTTTAAGGATCAGCAACAAGGATATTCAGTTTAGGAGCATAATCCGTTCTTGGATGCTGAACTAATGATGTTCTGCTTGGTGCGGGTCCTAGTCACTGTCTCTGAGAGCTTTAGTGCTCACTTACATATTGTATTCTTTTTGTTCACAGCCACAGGACATAATATAAGGGAGTTTTGCCTGTTTTAACTGATTGCAGTTGGCCACTACTGCTTGTTCCACCCAAGCCAACTCTAAACACCCGCAACAAGGATATTCAGTTTAGGAGTGAAGTTCTTTCTTGGGTACTGAACTGATGATGTTCTGATTGGTATGGCTCTTAGTCACTATTACTGTGAGCTTTAGTGCTCAACCAGACCAGCCTCCCTGGAAAAGACATTGACAAGTGTTTCGACTCCTATCGTAAAGATTCATGTAGACATAAACGTCGAATTGAGCATTGCAAGCTTCTTGAGACTACTCTGTTTATCTATTTCTCCCTTCAATAGACTTGGTCACACTTTCAGCCCCACATTTGCCTTAACTGTCTGCTCTCAATAGTCCAATCTACTCTTGCATCTATTTGTTCATGCATGTATCAGGTATGGGCTCATGATATCGTGCAGGTAGTTATTTGTTTGTCAATGGAAGCACGTTTTATTCTGAAACTTATTGGTACTGGAGGAAGCAGTAGAGGGCATGTGAAGTCCTCTCGCAGGAGGTCGCAAAATTTTGAAATCAAAAGATGACAGGTTTCATGCAGGATATTCTTTGTTCAGCATGTATCTGCTTCATGCAGTTCGGTTTAACCACTGTAAACATTGCCGTGAGATCTGCTGTTTTGGACTCTCTCACCCAGCTCCGAAAACTAGGTTGTGACTGCCGCATGAACTGGTTGAGCAAGTAAGCACATGAAAGAGAAGCCGTGATGTGGCCCAACTGTCTTTACATTTTTGGTAGGTCTTGATAATAATCATGATATATAGGGGGTAGCATATTAGGTGTTGTGTTTTGGAATGAAATAAATATGATAGTACGCATTTAATTTACAGGGAATACTCTTGCTCAAGGAGTTCCGCTGCTACCCACATTAATTCAGGTATTCTTTCTTTGTTGCATGGCTGTATTCTGTTCTTTGTTTATGTAGCATATGTGCAATGAGATCGTATATCATATAAGTGCCGGAGAGGGATTTAACCTTATACAACTTTTTTAATCAGAATACATACCTTTTCTTTGTTGTTTGCGGTACAGTAAAACATAGAGGAATCTAATAGTGTGAAATGCAAGTTAAATAGTACTGTGTGTGAATATTGTTTATTGTAAGAAGCTGAGCTTGTAGGAGTGTTGCAAATGCCAAAGAAGGTGTACAGTTAGTGCTAACTGCGTGGGCTAATCCTTCTGCTCCTTTTGTGAAATTGCTGGCTTAAAAATTCTGCTCTTATTGCTCATGATCAGATGATTTGAAGTCTTGTGAAGTTATGTTATTGAATTTTCCTAGTTACCTCTGTATGATAATGTTATGAGTTCTGGTGAAAAATATGAATTGATCTGAAAGTTTGTAATGTTCTGAAATATTATAATGCAGTGATCATGCTGCAATCATTTCAAATCCCATTCTTTACTAGCTTTATGCTCTTTATGAATATCTTCTTTGTTGCTTTTCATCACTCCGTATCTCTAACTCTATCTACAGTTTGATGTATCACTTATGTGATTACAACTGACAGCTGAGACATGACATCATTTCACAAATGCTGATATTTTACCCTGGCGGCAACATTGTACAATTCTCTGATCGCTAATCAGTAGATTAAATTTAAGCAGTGATAAATAACAGAACTGAGAAGTGCTGCTATTACTAACGTTTGCTTTCGCTTTGAATCTAGTACATTCTATTTTTACGTCCCAAGGATGTTTCTTTTTCTTTTTTAGTCTTTTGAGAGTTCTTTTATATGTTTCAAGGATGTTCAGATAATGCATAAATAATGTTTTAATGCAGTTTGCAAGGAACTGTCCCTAGTTTTTGATCTTTGAAATTGTTTTTCCAGGGAATCGAGAAATCAAAGAGCCAGACTCATCTGCCAGGAAGTGTTTTAGAGTCGTTATCAGCTGCGACTTTAGTCCTTCGTCTGGCTACATTAGATGATGTTCAAGAAGGTATGTTGGGTCTTTACACAACTCCGTCTTGCTGTTTATACCTCTTGAAAATGATATGAGTAGCAAAGAAAGCAAAATGGCTGCGATAAACAAGCTGATGAGAAAGAATGCGTAGAAAGAACATTTATGTTCAGTTTTATATGTATCAGCTTTCAATGTCTTTCAAAGCCCAATAAATAAACTTTTTCTGCCATAAGGCCACTAACTGGCACAGCCTTACCACAAGTTTGTTTGGCTCTCCAAAAATAACTTTGTTTTCTTTTTATTTCAGGCCAAAAGTTGGATAGTTTCTGGAACAGCATTCTCGATCCAGCAAAACGCATCCTCATATCAGAAAAGTTTCTGGCTAATGCTACAGACGATGGTAGGTCAATCTAGAGAAAATTTTTTGGACTCTTTTTAACGCTATGGCAGAAGAGTCCAATAAAATGAATTTTACCGAAGTGTGGCCCAAATGTCCACGCCTAGTAAATATGGTGCTGTGGCATTGGTAGATTTGTCAAAAATTGGTGACTTGAAGCTTTTTTTGGAGAAATTTTAGTATTCATTTGTTGCTTTTTCCTATAGTATTATATTTATATTGATGTGAAGTTTTAGGATGATCATGACAAGGGATAACCTGGAAAAGCTGTTGTTATGGATTAGTGGGAGGACCTTTTGAATCTCTTGTGATATTCCTAACTTTCAGGTGCAAGTCACCAAAACTCCCCAAACTGGGGAAATTATTATTTTTTTGTTATTGCCTGGGTTGTGATGTATTACGGAAGGTTGTGGGAGTTCAGCAATTATGTGCACTTGTTTTATTTCTGCATTGTACAGGTCTGCAACAGTTGGTCTTATTCATGAACTTGCTGTTTCTGTATCATCCTCATCACGTCACTCCGGAAAAGATGAAGTAAGTTTTCATTGCTTAGTTTTTCTGTTGCTTTTGAAGCTGAAAACTTGAAAATGAGTGTTCTAAAATCTTTCTCTTATTTGTTTCTGGATCTTTGGAATTATCGACAGTGTAGGGTTTAAATATACCAGAGGGGCAGGAGGTGGAATAAAGATGATCATGATATACATTCTAGTGAAGTGTGCTGGTTATCAGCCCTTCCAGTGCCGTCCCTGATTGCCGTTAGGATGTCATGGGAAGATATGACTACTTTAGGAGTATCCTGCCCGATGGTGCCATCAAGAGCTGCTGCTGAAAATGTTAACTCTTTCAAAAGCTCCTAGAAAGGCCAAAACAACTTGTAGTTCTGGCACTGGAAGGGCTAACCAAAATTTTTACATTATACCTGAAGAGATGCATATCACATCAGTCTTCGAAGATGAACTACTTCACTCTTTCCTTGATACACAGAACACACACCTGCTCCTAATTAATTTTGTTTCTGATATTTAAGCTAAATGTTTCCTTGAGTGACTGCAGTGTTGAATTGTACATGGCACTTTGATTTAATAAGGTTGATACCTTATTACGTCAAATTAAGCCGTGTACTTAATTTTGCCGCACCTTAAAAAATGCTGCTTAATAAAAACGCGGCTTAATTAATGACGCAGCTTAATTAATGACGCGGCTTAATAGAACGCGGCTTATTTAAAGATGCCGAGCAAGTTAAATAGAAAAACTTAATTACTGCTGGGCGACTTTATTCAATACACTGTATCACTGTTCACTTTAATCATCACTACTTTCTACTTTGGCATTAAGTTCCTCTAAAATATCCTTGCATTCATCATGACAGTTGTAAAAGTCAATCCGTTCTAACTTCTTCTTCAGTATTAAGTGACTCCTGCGGCTTAATTAGCCCCTCACGAACTACTAATTTTGTCATAGTGCGGCTTAATTATGGCGCGGCCTAATTTAATGCAGCGGAATTAGATACGCGGCTTAATTTGACGTAATAAGGTAATGTATGAGATCTTGATGGTGTTGTTCTTTAAAGCACCCTCTCAAGAAAGGAGCTGGTACAAGTTACTGGTTGTTATAGCTTGTTTAGAATTAACTCGAATGATAGACAGCTATTATCAGAAGACTTACTTTGTATTATTATCATTTTTTCCTTTATTTAGACCGTGGTATCATGCGTGGACAATTGCTCTTGTTCAAAGTGGTCATGCGTTGCAAAAGCAGGCGAAGAATGTACTAGAGAAAATTTTTCTCCAGGAAGAAACTAATCTCTTTCAGTTCCAGTCAAACCTTTTTGTTGAGGTGCAGAAGCTCTTGAATGAGCTTGATGTACGTAGTGTATTCTTTTGATCGTCTGATTTGCATGGAATTATTTTTGGTTTCTGTGCGAACTGTTTCTTTCTTACTTTCGTACTTTGCAAGGTACTACAATGCGTCGAGGAAGCCTTGGTAGTGTTGTCTTACTTTAGGCACTTTTTCCTTTTTATTCAAATATCCGTATCTGTATTTTTATCATCCCAGCTTTTATGCACTTCGGGTTTCTGAAGGTTAGATGATGGAGGGTGTACTTATTTAGTATTTTTTCTCTTTGCGGCTTAAGGGGGACTTCTTCATCATCATGAAATACTGCCAGTAACTTATTATGATGACTAGCAACTACCCTATGAGATGTTTTTATTGATAATGCTCAGTCATAGGCGCTATGCTTTTCAGGTGTGTTAATGAGCACCAGTGATCAACTTATTATGTTCCCTCCGCTATTTATTTGCTATGCTAATTCAAGCTCTATACAATTTAACTTATTCTGATTTGTTCCTTAATACATTTTTTGTAAAGAATGAATGGACTTCTTTTTAGGGTCAATTTGTAGTGACTATTTCTAAATTTAAATTTCCAGCTTTTTCGGTAGCTGACCGTGCTTGTGCAATTTTATTGATCAGGGGCTGCAAAGTTCTTAAACTTTTACACCTTGTTAAATCGGATTTTATAACGAAAAGTGATGGTGCTCCACTTGTTGAGACACATGATGGCTGTGCTGCCAAGCGGAAACTTGTTCCCTCCGCACAAAAAATTGTCCGTACTAATAGCGCAGTGAAGGATTTGCTGGCCAAATCTGGACAGTTAGCGTGTAAAGTTTGTAAGAAGTTATATTCATGTGCTAATTCACTGCGTAGCCATGTGAAAATACATTCTGCTGATAACCCTTATGATGTAAATTCAGTAAGAAAAGTCTGAAGTGTTTGCAGGCTAATAACATTAGCATTACTTTGAGTGCAATTTGATGGAAAAAATACTACATTTACCACACACTTATCTGGACCAGAGGTGCCCAGGTCTAGAAGTGAGTGAGAAAGGAAATTTATGTTATGTTTTCTTTAAACGAGGTGTTTTTTTACTTGTTGCGAACACTACACTCATTTTGTGAAGGAACCTGAACTCATAAGAAAAATTGCTCTTTTTTGCTTGAGTGTTTTTCAGAATTTTTTTGACCTACAAAATTCTTTTTTGCTGGATATGGTGACACTTCATGTGAGGAATTCATACAAACTGTTTCATAATTTATTCAGAATGTACTTCAAGAAGGAAGTGATGGTATACAAGTGATGTCTGCAAAGAGGATTGCGGATGTTTACCTGTTTGTTGCTAGCTGTGCCAAGCGAAGAAACACTCAGAAAGAGGATTTGTTGATGGCTGCATTACTTGATGTTCATCATCCCAAAATAGGTTGGTTCGTTTTGTGTATAATTCTGGTGGCTTGGTGGTTGAGCTAGTGTCTCTTGCATGTGAAATGAATGTTGATTCTTCTGCAGTGTAGTGGATTTGCACCTTATCTATTTTCCTATAGCCTGCTGCACATGCCACATAGATTTTATGAGCTACATGATCTGTTGCCGATGACTGATCATTTGGCATTACAAATTAAAAATTTATCAAATCTTGTATTTTGCATATAAGCATAAAAGTATTGTTCTCTACCAAACAAGCTAAAATTTGCTTTCAACGCTAAGCAAACAGCAGCATTGTGAATCAATCATACTGATTTGTGAGCATTGGTAACTATGTGTGCGACATCACTCTACGATTTTTATAAAGAGCCAAGCACCAGTGTTAGTAGTAAAAGTTTCTTAACTTTTGAAATTTTTCTTGGAAAAAAAAGTTTCTTTATTGGGTTTCTTAAAGGGGAACAATGATCAAAAATGAAATTTTAACAGATGATAGAGCTCAACAAAACATGACACACAGTTTTTATTTCATGACAGAAGCTTGTGTTTTTCTGGAGATATTTAGCCCCTAGGTCCAGCAGCTACCATCTTGCCACTATGCATGATGTCACTGGTGTCACACTCAAATTATCTACATTTTGTTTCCAAAATACTCCACATTGAATTATTCTGAAAGGTTGTCTCTTTCGTTTCATCATAAACCTAAGCAATAAGTTTAAGATCCAGTAAAGAAAATAGCATAAGGTTTTTTGTGTTACTAAGGAAACAGCAATGCTTGGCAACAGACTCCAATGACATCATGAAAATCAAGATGGTAGCTGCTCGACTTTGAGAGCAAATATCTGCAGCACTAAGCAAGCATTTGCTATGCTGTTGATTGGAAATCCAATGTTTTGCTCTGCTCTATCATCTGTTAAAATTTCGTTTTTGACCATTGTTCCCCTTTAAAGATAAAGGTTTGTGAAGTTCAAAAAACTATTTTTTACTTCATGGAACCAGCTATACTGTGCATCCAAGTCATTACACAACTGTACATCAAGTAAAAGCTCCTCTAATGGTGGCTCCTATGCAACTGTTGTTTTCAGAGTTAGAGAAGGTGTCAATATGTTTGTCTCTAGGAAAGGAACAATAGTATTTCTTCTCTGAAACATTCTTGAGTTTCAGTTTTTGCTTTTCTGTTTAACAGTTTAAGTTTCTTAAATTTTGGGGGGCTGTTTTATTCAGTTTCTTGAAGGCGAACTAACGCCCAGAAAAAATTTAGGATTCCCTTCTTAGCAGTTTTCTTTCCCTATCGCCTTTTTTTACGCTGTTATAATTTAATTTCGATGATAATTTT
>JAOBRC011106445.1:0-15992 GCA_027575255.1 Scolionema suvaense | reverse complement strand
CTCACCCCAGTTGGATAATTATCCATGCATGCAAATTTGAACTTGGCCAACGCATTCAGATTGCAGTCCGAGAATCCAGGTCGAGATGTGCTGAAATGATCACCACGAAATACAACATTATACTCTTAAATTATTTTCAGACACAAAAGTATTCCAAACGCATAATTTGGCCAGCACCATTGCACACAATACAAGCCGGAATGATTTGTCATAATCGAAAACATAACTTTCACTAGATAAAGTTACATACGTTTTTCCTCCCATGAAACATCCTCTTGGTGTAAGACATTTGCATGATCCAGTATCTAAACAGCAAACAATAGGTCCGTAGAACAGATCTCAGATCATTATTCTGTTACAAACCTGAAGTTATTATCACAGGACTGCTATTCCAACTACGGTGCATTGTACTTAAATATCAGTCAACCATTATTGCTTTTGCTTATTGCGCAACTCAATATATTGAGGCAAACCAATACAGACCATTCACAACTAGGTTTTAATGGAGGGATTCCACACAGTGGATGGGATGAGCAAAATACACGACTTGCACCGTGAGCAACATAACCTGAAGTCAAGGGTTTTATTCGGAAGTAGCACATACGCCAAAGAGTGGTAGCACTCTCTGCTTTATTAAAGGGCATTTAATGGCATTTTAGTGACAGATGCAAACCTATGGGGGGACTACTAAGCATATGGTCAGGTGCTAGAAATAGATAGGGAAAGACTTTGTGAGGAAACCTTTCCTGGATAGACAACCAGCTTAGTAACAGTTCGAACACGTCCATTGGGACTCTCTTCATAAATAAAGAGATCTGTGATAGCAAGGTTTTACGAGTGCTGTGTTCTGCCATTTACGAAACTTGGAAGAAAAAGAATTTATGTAAAGTTTGCATCATGATGAGTAGTTAGTCAACATTTGCAAAATGTTTAAGATAGGAGGTTGACAGGCCACGATTTTTTAAGAGCTTGTAATGAAATTGACAACATGATGGCTGAAACTGAATCCTTCCTCTTTTATGATGTTTCGTCATTTCCTCCTCGCTCACCTTGACCAGAAGAACTGTGCATTTCACATGAGAAGGCACCCTTTTACAATAAATCCGGAACTACAGTCTTTAAGCTGAAATTCTTAAGTCAACAGGATTTAATTCAATACCAACACAATGTTTTTGATGCGTGATTGCTTACAAGTTGATGCAGCTTTCTCATGAATTACCGTAACGCCTCGAATAAGCCCCCCCCCCCTCAAAAAAGTGCCCACCTCAAATAAGCGCCCACCCTAGCAGTGAAATTATAAAATAAGCGCCCCCCTCGAATAAGTGCCCACCCTTCAAATAGGCGAACACAATTCAGTCTTCATAAACCGGTGCTTAATTCGAATTTTCAACAAGATAGTAATCGAAAGGTGATTTAGTAACAAATGTTGAATAAATACCACTACAGTTTGTTTCGGCATATATTCTCATTTTTATCTTTTTTATCTCATGAACATTGAAACGTTTTCTTTTTTAAATTGTTCGTAAATCTGTTCTTCAAATAAGCGCCGTCCTCAAATAAGCGCCCACCTAAAAGCTCCAAAAAGTAAATAAGCGCCCGCGGGGCTTATTCGAGGCATTACGGTAATTGTGGGGATGGTTGATCAGGATATATGGACGCCTTTTGGCCTCATTTGACATTTTCAGCATGCCATATCTAAGGCTAAGTACAAAGACAGTGCGATACTCAGTCAGCTTCATATTGACTCCGGCAAGGGTAACGCAAGAGCAGGAGCACATCAATGTGCAAGGCCAATTCAGGAACCTGAAGGTATAGCGCACAGGCTATACATCTATAACTCGGCACAATTGTAGTCATATTGGTTTTGAATTCAAATCCATCTGAATGTCCTAAAAGGTAATTCAGCTCGTTGCCAAAATTTCTTGTTCTGCATGGAATAAAGGAGCTTCCACCAAATCTTCACAAAAAAGCAATTTAAATTGTAGAGTTACCCTTTCAAATACATACCGTGATCAAAATTCAGGTTGTGCCCAAACTCGTGACCAATGATATGCACACTACCAAATATCGACTTGAATGTCCACTACAAGTCGTATCAGAAAGAAACAAAAACAAAGCAACACCAATTTACCAATACAAACTCCATACACAGGCAATTAAATCACAATACACAACTAATTTCCAGAGGAAATCAAGAAAATGTATGCCTGCTCCTAAATCTCAAAACTTCAAGGCTTCCCATGTCTGCTCACAATTGCTCAGTTCATAAAGATTGCTAGTGAGTTTCTGGACAGGTGAGTGATCCACACTCTCCTGATGGCCCCTCAGGTAAGTGGTGCAGATAGCCATTTTATGATCAGCATAAGCAAATTTCTTGAGGTTGCTTTTCGTCTGCTTTGCAGTAAACATGGAACAATTCAAATACCCTGTTCAGTCGTGAATGTTAGAAACAGACCGACCAAGCAAGTGAAGACAGAGATACAGGGATGCGACAAGGCTACAAAGCCAAGCAGAGAGTAATCATGTGAAGAGATTTTCGATCACAAAACCTTCAGAAGTTGATATGGTACAAACATGCAATACAAACAACTTCTAACACCTCCAGCCTGTCGCACACAACTGGGGAGCTTCTATTGTGAATGAACATAGTAACTACTTCTTACATCACAGTACCACAATACAACAGTTACCCAACAGTGTATATGATTGAGAGCTTCAGCTCTCTGCTAGGGCTCCTTAACGATTTCTGCAAGCAAATAAATAGACTTTTCATTTTTTTCCAGCATTATACAACTTATATACTGCATATAATAATTATTTTATCTGAACAGGGTCCCCTTGAAAAACACCAACAACCATTCCCATGATTTGCATGTATAAGTGAAACAATATGTAGATAGACATACACTGGAATGAAAACAAAAAAGTAGGAACATTTACCACATAACATCATCCTTACAATTGTACATAAAAGCAATACAAAGGTTAAAAATGATATTCCGCACATAAATAGGGCATAAACGATTACTACGTTTGGTCTTTATTTCAAACAAAAAAGATTTGAGTCAATCCATGCCAATAATTAACTTACATGATTCGTGTTAGCAGAACCACGTTGACACATGCCAGCAAGTGTGGCTAATCCACCATGGTCAGACCATCCTTTGTGACTGAAAAAAGAGTAACATTCAGAGATGGATAGATGGGGTCACTGATCCACGATCAGGAAGCCTACAGTTTAGGAATATAGAATCTAAGTAGCACATATATACTCGACTTAAGTGGCCCCTGCTCAAAAATCTGACTAACCTTGAATACTTCAATTTGCTGGTTCCTAGGTTGTCTCAACAATATTAGCATAAAACATATTGAATTATGCAGACTAGCAAAGCAACACTTAGGAGAACCACTTGGGAAAACCCTCTTCCAGAATAACACAATGCTTTGGTTTTTCCATCCTGATTTCCAGGTTCTTCCAGAAAACTTCAATCTCTGAAAATTTTTTCTAGGGTCAACAATCGCATCCTCTCACTGACTATTGTTCTGAACCATTCTAGACCATTTACGTTTATATTCATTCCCTTTGCAGCTTGCAAGGAGGAAATGAATGCATGAGGTAGCCACAAGCAAATGTGACTAAGACGATGAACTTGGCTTGGACATCAGAGCGCTTGGTATCCTAGGATAGACCCACT
Source organism: Scolionema suvaense (assembly GCA_027575255.1). Taxonomy (NCBI): domain Eukaryota; kingdom Metazoa; phylum Cnidaria; class Hydrozoa; order Limnomedusae; family Olindiidae; genus Scolionema; species Scolionema suvaense. The sequence continues at coordinate 12,297 of JAOBRC011106445.1, read as the reverse complement.
CACAGGATCAGGAAGCAAATCTCTGCCCTTTTCAGGAATGTATTTTTGTATTTTTCAACTTTTTCAAGGTCAGTGGGAGTCCAAGGACCATGGTGCTCACATATCCTTGGAGCGATGTTACTGCAAATGTGGGCAGGTCAAGCAATACCGGCCTAGTACCAATAGTAATGTTTTCGAAGTTCTCATCAACAGAGCAGATAAGGTGACACGGAGCACTCTCAAGCAGACTCATAAAAGAGAAACATAGCTCATGTCAGAACCTTTCGGTTCCCCCTCTATGCAAATGACAGCCTTGTCACTACATAAGAGCTAAGAAGATTTGTCAAGGTCCTTAACATAAGCTGTGTAGTGACCCCTTCACATGGTTCCAGAGTGCACAATGTAGCCAACAAGATGAAATGATGGGCAGATCGAGTCCGTCCTCCACAGGCACGTCAATTTTCTGAACATCCTTCGCACAGGCACCATCGCCATCAGTTATAAAACCATTCACTTGTTTTATTAGATAATGCCAGCAAGTGCAGATCTTGCTGCTGGTGAGCACCTGGGGCCCATTACAACACACAGTGTTCAACTGCAAAGACTCTGCAACAAGGTAGAAATCAATAGAACATTGGGCACTTCGGCTCATAGGCAACTGCAGAATGATTTGTAAATGCTCATTGTTCAGTTCAAAGACCTAATCACATTTGTTAAGTCAATAATTCTGCAAAGAATCGTAAACGAGGACTTCAGAGCTTCAGAAATATAATACAAATACTGTCATATGTTATGACACACACAACTGCATCATGATAGAAAACAAAATCCTCACCTAAGAAACATTCCATTATCAGTCTTGACTTTGTGAGCTACTTTGGAATCATAGTATCGAATGAAGTTAGAAAGGTCTCCATTATTATCTCTAACAAAAGACACATCGCCTTTTGTATGAATCTGTATCGCTTTCACAGCAAGCCGAATGTTGATGGCTTGATATGCCTGCAAAGAAAGGAGCGTAAATCAAACATGCAGATCTTCACCCCTAAAACTTTCCAAATTACAGAGCCTTCACTCATGTGCTACAGACCACACAAATTCTGTTTTGTAGCAGCTAAAGCATGGTTGGAAAAGGAACGTTGCAAACAAAAATTGTAATGCTTTCTTGAGATATATACCAAATTATATTGTTTGGCAGTAGAGCAATTAACAGTATTTGCTGGAGGCAGTGATCATAATACCACTCACCAAATTTAGGAATTTTTAGTTCAGCAGAAGAATGATCACCTTAAATGATTATCTTAACATATGCAGAACTGAAGACTGAGAAAGTTGCATTGATTGACATTTACACAAAATCAGAGCTGACTACTGAACATCAATCCTCAGAAAGCAAGACGTGCTCCACTGCCAGAATTCTCAAGTCAACTTGATCCCACGGGGAAAACTCAGGAGTTCTCATAGGGAACCTTATTAAGACCAGCTCAAGATTGTCATCAATGCGCAGAAGATCATTTGCAGATGAAACCAATCTAACCTAGTGGCGGATATTGGTGGGCCATTACTCTGAGCAGAGCTGCTCATGAGTGAATGGTGTCAAACCGAATTCAACGACTCAATCAAATGAATTACGTGCTACCAACACAAAACCAAGAGCGCCATTTGCCCATGGTTACCAGCCGATATCCCCCTTTACTTTCACGGCTCTGGAATGGCTAGTAAGTAGCCTTGATGGCACAAGATTTCTAGAGAATAGCCAGTGCCTCAATGCAATACACAGAAGTATCCTATCGGAAACCGCCCATTGAATCGTGAAAACACACAGAAATTACAAATCACACAACAAGAAGTTCTACAATTTCTCTAATTCGTGCAAGGACGCGATGATTGGATTTGATTTTGCTCTGGCGCTTTCTTCGACCTTCATATCTATGTTATATGGTATGAACGTAAAGCAGAAAGGTCTCGTCTGTGGTAAAATTAGCAATTCAGCAAAACCTGCAACTGTTTATAATTCACTGTGCAATGGGCAGGGAAAGTAGAGTTAAAAGCGTCAGTAACCTAAGGGTTACTGGGTAAGGTTAAGGAAGGCATTGACTACACCAATAAAGGAGGGGTAACGTCAAAAATGAAATTTTAGTAGGTAACAGAGCACATCAAAACATGAAACTTGGCGTTCATTTCATTACCAAAGCTTGAGTATTTTTGGAGATATCGACCCTCAAAGCTTAGTAGCTACCATCTTGATTTTGATGATGTCATCTGTGTACCGTTGCAAAGCATTACAATTTCCTTATAATGCTTTACCTGTATTTAAATTATACTCAAACAGATCTTTGACATATTATCCAGCTTTATGATAAAATGAGAGAAAATTTACCCCAAAGCAATTCAATAATATTGAGTAATTTGGGTATAAAGTTTGGATAATATGAGTGGTACACAAGTGACGTCATGCATAATTAAAAGAAAGATGGTAGCTCCTGAACTTTAAAGCTCGATATCTCCAAAACTACACAAGCTTTTGCCATGAAATAAAAATTAAATGTCATGTTTTGGTATGCTCTATCCCTTGCTAAAATTTCATTTCTGACGTTACCCTTCCTTTAAGTGCACTAAAGAATCAATTAACACGTTGAGCCTTAACTATGAAATACCTCGGGTTCAGGATTCGCTGCTATGTCTCTTCTTTAAATGCAACTCTAGCCACATTCCAAGCAGTTTGAATCACTTTAACCAAGTGCGTTGCACACGGCACTAACAAACTAAGAGAGAATTGTCCAAAACCTGACCAGGAGTACTGAATCTGGCGCAACAAAAAGCAACACTTATCAAAGAATGGAGGATTTTTAATAAACTTCACTATGGGTCAGTCACAACAGGGCAGCCAACGTCTGCCTGAGCTGGGTTCAAGAAAAGCAATGTGTGATGGTCACTAAGTGTGAAACATATTGTTGCTTTGTAAAAATAGAATGTACCACACCTGAATTTCATGAAATAAATGAATATTTACACAGAAATGAGTAGCTTAATTGTAATTGTAGGTCATGACACAGCCATTACAGCCTGTGTTGACATGCTCTCACAGATATATTGATTACCAGAGTACGATGACCAATTCTAATAAAATGGCCACTCATAATGTCATCCTGCAGCAAAAATGCATAGGTAACAGAAACACGTTACTGAAGGATCGTAGTAGTACGAAAAAGCTAGGTGAAATATTTTGAAACTAGTTTGTCAATCATGCTTTCAGAAAAAGACAAAACATGCAAAACATGGAAAAACATTGCCTTTTTCTTTAAGATAATGCATATAATTGTGAAAGAGAGAGGGATGTCAAGCTCAGGCGGTAGCGGGAGGACACGACAACCCTAGAGAGTGGAAACAGCAACATGCTAAAGAATTGCAGAAGTACTGTAAGTGGTAGCAAAAAAGTGATAAAAGCGTGATAGCACTCTGGTTAACAGCGACTAATGAGACTTCTCTCCTCCTTTAACAGGGAGAATCATTACATCAATATTAGGACAGATGGCATAAAAGCCCCGAAATTGAAGAAAAAACACATTCACCAACAATGGAAAATTCACCTACTGTGAAAACATCGGAGACTGTACAATGCTGACGACGAAGGTAACTAACGCGGACTTGTGAACTAAGACATAGTAGCACAGGAAGGAAGTAGACAATAGATCAAGAGGATCAACACAAACAGAGAAGGGCACCCCTGAACGACGCCCATAGCTCAAATGAGTTTTTAAGTATTAGCTAATGTCACAGTAAAATTTGCCTCCCAGGTGTTCAGGCCATACAAAAAGACAAACAGGATCTCTGTCATCGATCCACAAACCTTAACGAGGTTTGCACATGATTGACTTGTGCGCGAGCTTGTCAAGGCTGTCATTAAAAATCAAACAAGGCACTTATCACGATGTACAACATAGTATATAACATATAATATAAGAATAATAATGAATTGCCATATAATGAACAAAAAATATCAACAAAAATTACAAGGCCGACTTATTTTAGTCTTTTTTCAGGGGCCAACTTCAAATTCAGGGCATTTCAGGGACTTTTTCAGGGGCATTAACCTTTTCAGGGTATTTTTAGGGTTTAAAGGGTTTTCAGGGATCGCTGGCCACCCTGAAATGATGACAGCTTCACAGTACTTCCATCTAACTTTGACAATTTTCGTAACCGCAAGTTTGCAGAATCTCTGCACATTCGTGATATGAGACCTGACCTAAATAAGAATGAGTTGTCTGTACCACTGAAATTTTTACATAACATCAGCTTGCCCTTAGTGTAGATGACAGTCTGGCCTATGTCCTTCCGACTTTGATTGGCATGAGTGAGTGTCTTTGTCCCTATCTGCTCCTATATGCCTGAGTCATCAACTTGATTGCTTCTTGGATAGGACATAATTGCTAACTATTCATTGTATTGTACTCTCTTGTATGTAGGAACTTTGTGGTAGCAGTAGTATTCTGTTGATGATGATGCACTGATGTGCAGCAAAATATCCAGGATGAAAATAATTGTACAACTTCTTGTTGTGTCATTTGTAATTAAACTGCGTGCCCAAAGAAATGTGCTCAACACAGAAATTAATACAACATAACACAGAATACATCGTACCCTGTCGACTTGAGCAATGCAATTCAGAATGCGCTCGATGACAACATTAGTTGTCTTGTAGTGAAGATACTATGAAAGACAAATAATGTACCATGACATTAATGTACAATGACAACAATGAAATGTCGCAGCACGAATACACAAACTGCTCACTGTAATGTACCACCATCAATGTATAATGCAGGCCTCAAAGTTGTGCCTTGCTATATACTTAGGAGGGGGCTAGGCCGCTTCACAATACAGATAAAGTTGGTAAGAACATAAAATTTCTTCAAAGTACACTACAAACCAACAGGGGTATCGCTGTGAATTTGGACTTTCAAACTAATAAGTACATTCAGTAATTATGCTAGAATTAAAACAATTCAGTTTGCTGAGGGAACACAAGACTCCTGCAGCTGCAACTTCCATAGAAGGGATTCAAGAAGTGAATTAAAAATGATAGAGAGAAACGTGCAGTCATAACACCATACCCCAAGGCTTGCTTCCCAACAACATTTGATAGAAGCAAACTGAGACATCACAAAGTAAAAAAAATAACACATATAGCAAAAACATAGCACGTTTCATATTGTTCGACTTACCATGCCATGATCCGCCAATATAAACAACTCTGCATATCTTGTATACGGAATGTTAAGGTATGATTTGTACTGTGGTTCAATATCAACCACTTCACGGCGAGACTATAATGAAAGGCGGCGTATATAAAGATTGATTAACTTCAGCTTACAGATACTAGAAAATTCAAAGTCATCATCAAGGAATTACTTCACAGTATTTGAGATTGAGATAGAAATATTTTGAGGTCTAAAAATGTAGCACAAAGTTATACTGCCATTCAAAACCACTAATTCCCAAGAAAAAGGCCCAGAAAATTATCACAAGAGTAATAATGATGACGTTATTTCAGGGGAAGATAAAACATATTAATAGAAAAGTATATAATGTACCAACATGATTAAAGCGAAGTAAACACTGCCACATCATAATAGCCGTTTTTATACTGACGACAAAGAGTTCATCCAGACAAGCAGTTTACAGGCACAAGTGTAAAAACAGGCGTCAAATAGATGGTCAGTAGATGGATGCTTTCTTTGCCATCGCACGCATCCACCAGCTACATAGTTTCTTGCACTAGTTTTCATAGAAGTTATCGACCTGTTTCTACACTACAGATGGACAGAGAGTTTTAGCCAGCTGTGCATCAATTTGACGCAGAGATCGAGACGAAGAGATTGGCCAAACAATCCATCTGTCGCTACTGAGCATGCTGTATTTATACCAAGGAATAGTTTCACACCTGTGCAGAACTCAAGCCATTTAATGCATGCCTCAAGGGAATCCTGGTCGCTGCGATGCCTCTCGAACACCAGGCTGTTGGCGACTCGGCCCAGCAATAATCGTGGTATTTCTTTGATATTATTATTGTCTAGTTTAAAGTTCACCGTGAGTGATGTAACTTTAGGGGTATTCCACCCGAGGCAGCTAATTCAGCCCATGGGTATGGCTTTCACAAGCCACAAGAGGAACTCTGACGCCAATTTTTGACATTTTGCAACCGAGTAGGGGTATCCATCACAACTACATGCTTATTTTACCGAATTACGGCGATGTCGCTGAAATAAGGGGGATTCCTGACGTAGAAATACCAATGCGACAATTTTCATCGACCATTAAACAGTCATTAACAGATGAAACTTTTTAAAAAGGAGTGCGAACATTTAGACTAGGTGCTCAAGGCTTGCTGTGTAAATTTTCGTGCAAATCTGATTTAGTTTTCCTATATTAATCCCATGCCCCGAAATGCTCCAATGATTAGTGCGCTCTCAACAGGGATGCTGTCTGGAGATTCTCCGTCAGACTGCGACACATTCGAACGTTCGCGCGCATTCGAATGTAAATCACAATTCTGACGCACGTTTGTTTACATTTTCCACCAAATTTCAAAACATTACTCAGCAGTCAACACACGAAGCACGGGGCGCTTTGGATACAACTGTACTCCATCCGCATTCATGTTGTCATGCTAAGGCGCTGCTGGAGGCAAACATTAAATACCCTGAGAACCACTTGACAGGTCGAACTGTTCGACTCAGTGTAAAAACGGCTAATCCTGCAACAACATTATCATGAGAAAAAGCCATTTTTAAGGCAGCATGCTCAATTTTCAACCTACTTACACTTTATACATAGTGGAGTACTGGAAAAATGTCCAAAAGGGGAGGGGGGGGGGTAGGAAAGGGATAGGAAATTTTTTGTAAAAAAGGGGAGGGATGACCAAAAGGGGAGGGGGGATTCCATAAAAGGGGGGAATACAAACATATGTTCATCTGTGAACTATTAATGTCATAGATCTAAAACATTTGTAAATGTATTCATAAGCATGGTTCAAAAACCACTTCGTGGCAGTTTAGTCTCTCTCGAAACAGAATGAGACCTCTCTGCACACAATGGAAAATGTAAACTTTTCAGGGTAGGAAAATTTTTAAAAGGAGGGAATGGCAAAGAAGAAAAGATTTATTAAAGCAATACCCGGTAAAAAAGAATTTTGGGCATGATAATAGAGCCTTCAAAAACATGACCGAAGCTTTCATTTCATGAAAAAAGCTGTTGTAGTTCCAGAGATATCTAGTTTCAAAGTCAAGTAGAATTTCGACTCGCTACCATTTTCGTTCTGAACACTAATTATGCATGACACATGGTCAGACTAAGTGCAATTATCCCATCTTTCTTGTTGAATTGTTCATCATTGTAGTAATTATTAAATCTCAATTTTGTTTTATCTGAAATAGTGGTGCAATATGTTGCTTTCAAAGTTTACACAAAACCTTGAAATGTTGGGTTGCTAAGGAAAGACTTTAATCTTAGAAAAGGTCTTATATGATGTCATTGATGAGCTGAATTGAGAACCATAGGAAAAGTGAAAAACATCAAACTTTGAAGCAACATTGAAGAAGAACCACTTAAAGCTTTTTACTCAAACAAAAACTAGTATTCATGATTTTGCAAGATCTATCAGCAGGAAGAACATCATTTATACAGGTATATTGCTTTAAGGGGGGATGGGACACCTCTGCACGCTATATTACCTTATTAAACAAAAATAACGCGGTACATAAATTAACGCGAATTGAAATTTTTCGCGTAAATTAAAACCCCGTTAATTTCCTGTCCGTGTAAATTTCTCATCCGTTATTAAATGTCTAGTGTTAAATAAACGTCCGTTAGATTCATCAAACGTTAATTTTTATGTAACTTTTTAAAACTACTGAAAATAGCCAGATTTTACTGTTTTATAAAAGTAAGGATAACAGAAAGGGTCCAAAACGGAAGGATCGAAAAGTATGAGAAACGGGCTTTCAGTGATTATTTCACGACTTGTATTATGGAAGCTTTATCAAATGATCCTGATCGAGATGTCACAACCATACCAGTTGACAAACCTTCGTTTGTCCCGGCATGCAAAAGTCATGACCGATATGTATAAATATCTTAAATCTGAGAAGGGAAAAGACATCGTCAAGACAGGTTGGAAGGCAGCGGGTATTACAGATGTTTTAAACGATGCCCGAAAAGGAAATGGGAATACGACTAAGCTAAACCCTTTTGTATGATTTTTGATCAAGAACTTTCACCAAACTAAATTGAAATCTATTTGTTATTTCTTTGTTTTTTCTGCGCTGATTTCCAATGTATTTCAGTAAAAATAAATTTTGTTGACCGTGAAAATTCGTGTTAATTAAATGCCACTTAAATATTAGATATTCCTTGATTCGCGTTAATTACCACACAGTTTTAAACCCAAACTTCTGATTCGCGTTAATTTCTGATCGCATTAATTTGTTCCAGGCTATTTGGTGTACCGCGCTATTTTTGTGTAATAAGGTATAATAAAACTTTCCAGAAATTAAGGATTTGGTAATTTCTACTACACTTTTCTTCAGATTCCTATGCCGGGTTGCAAATAGCGCCGGACACCGGACATTTGACCGGCAGAAACTTTACAAATGAGCTAAATGTCTGGCGCGATAATAATCGTGTCGGTCAAAATTGTCCGGCTGGCCTGTTTTCTGATTTCTCCAATCATGTAACATTTCAAAAAATAACCATTTTTGGCAAATTTCCTTGAGTACTAGGGGCTCCATATTTCAGTAACTAAGGACTGTGGATGTTCTTGGCTGAAATGTTTCGATTAAGAATTTTTGACTTTTGTTTGTTTATGTCCCAATTTCAGCTCTGGTGCCAGGCTATGCCGTGGCCGATAATGCTATGAGCATTATTTTGGATTCAATTCCCGGCAGTGTTATGCTTGTTTATGTCCCAATTTCAGCTCTGGTGCCAGTCTATGGAGATTCGGCCGGTTCAGAGTTGCGAGTCAGGGTCAAGTGTAAGCGTGTGAGTCTAGTGCTGTCTAAAATTGGGTACTGCTCATGATCATAAATCGGTGAATTTGCCCAGCCTTGTCCCCATCATTTCTCAAAAGAGAAAAATTGCTCCTACAACACCAGAAACATGGGGAAACAGGGTGCCACACCATCCGTACTAATGCTCAAATCATAATGCAAAAATTTAGAAAGATTAGACGTTGAACATAGCCAAAAGATCCAATTCTAAGTTCGCGACATTTTCTGGACTAAATAATTGATCTTATAGAAAGAATTTAGCTGAGAGATGAAGCTCTAAGTTTACAACTTTTTTCGTACAAAATACAGGACATTTGAGCAAGAATTTAGCGTTCCCCATCTTCGTGCATGCTATATCCCTGCCCATGAGCAAAGGAAACACTGGTCTGATGAAAACGGTGACTGTCGCTAGGCAGAAAGCACTTTCGGTCATTTGACCGGAGGGTTCCATGAAGTGCCGGACAAACTTGGCAGGCCCAACTGAAAAACTATTTGCAGGCCTGCTATGAGTTTTATCAAAAATCAAGAATACAATCCAGCAACACATATAGGTCAAGTATAATAGGTAAGGCATAAAAAATCTAACAAATGAAGCATATAAGCCACAACCATGCTTTGGGCGAAAAAAAAACCCTGCTGAAAACCTTTTGGAAAATTTTTGGAAAGTTATTTCCACTTACTCTTGCAAAAAACAGCATTAATAGTTTATTTATGATTTCGCACTTACTACCATAAGTGACTGCCGACCTCACAGTTCAAAGGTAATTGACAAAGAACACATAAAATTCCTTAAGTATTTGAAATGTTATGAAATAGTTTGACAAATATAAATTTTCACAGTTTCATGGCAGACTTATTTCTGGGACATAATTAATGTTCACAGGAAATCATTTCGGAGGCAAAAAAATATATGAACTTGAATTTTGAAGCCCAATGGCAGGTAATCTATAAATCAGAAGACGTCCCAGAAGAAAAAACAAATACAAAAGACACTCTTCCATCGCATTCGCCAATCAACTAAGACTACTTTCTTAGAATAGATGATGAAAATAACAGTACCAGGGAATAAAAATCATTATAAAAGTTGGGTAGTTCTTGAGTGGAGATCAGCTGTGGACTGTCTGATTATACTATAGGACTGCTGTACAGACTACAGTAGTTCTATGCATTCTGGCTTCCTGTATGCCACAGTCCCCAAGTCTTGATGGTGGATGTGCATATCATAGAAGATCAGAGTTAATTTGCAACTATATGTAGTACAAACCAATGCTGCAAAAATCTTACCCGGTGATGCAGAGAATGTTCAGAGCCATCAGTACGCTTTTCAGTTAAGTTGAAGTTCTCAAGGTCGTGAAGGGCTGCAACTAAAAAAGGTGCTTCTACTCAGTATCACAAGACAAGGTAAAAAGGCATATCACAGAAAAAACAAATGAGCTGCCATGGTCCTTTATACATACAGCCAGGTATTTTTGGACAAAACTGTCACAGCAAAACAAGTCCCCACAAACAAACAAGTCTCCCAAAAGGTTGAATGGTCTTAACATGTCTAATATTGTGGTGCACTTTATCCTATACACAGGTTTTTGGAGATATGACACATGATTTATAATGATGGGCATTAGCAATGGAAATTGCAGAAAATAATGGTGATTCTTATTACCTTTCGGCACAAAAGAACATTGTGGAAGTGAGGGAAGATCAGGGACAAGTTCGAAACACAGGAAGAGAAGATAGACAGTAAATACAGTATACGTATTTTCCAGAATTAACCCTATCCACACCAGGATCATTTTTGCGGTGGTGGTCCCAGGGGGCATTATGGGGCCCCCTCCATAACTTCAGAACGACTTAACCTGTGTTAATGAAACTTGGCAGGTATGAAGTATGTCATGGCATATTTACTGATGACGTCACTTGATTTTCCCTGACATCTTCAAAATGACGTCACATGCTTGAAAAATGCCAAAAATGTTGATATTCAAAAATAGCGATAAAAATACGTTCCAGCTCAAAACAATGAAGTTTTTTATCATTTACTCCATTATATAATGGTATAGCGTCGTAATTTTATCAATTTTTTAATTTTGATTCCTTGTGCAGTCAACTTTTGATATCACAGGACTACAGCTTTATGGTGTTTAAGATTATTATACCAGCTTTTTAGAGCATTAAAGCTACAGCCGGTATGTCCAATCTGTTTCAGTACCGAAGCTTTGAATAAAACACATTTTCCGGCCGAACCTCGCCATTTTTGGACCTAAGTTCGCCACTGTAATGTTGAAGCAATAATTTCTCCTGAACATTCTAGGGGGAGTCCTCTGAAAATTTATACTGGTACACGAGACAAACCCACCAAGATTTGAGCTAAGAAATGTCCTCCAAGTCATGTAAACGTTGCTTAAAAAGCATGTCTGAAGATCGCCTCTCTCGCAGATCTGCTTCTCGGCCAGTCGAGACTAGGTGCTAAACTAAACCACGTACAGATTGGGGAGAAATAGCGGATGCGGTTTGAAAGTTGGTAATCAAGTTGTAAAAGACGGTACTTTATGTAAAACACATTCAAATCCATTGAGCCGGCTGCCGTGGCGACTTAGAGGGAAACTAGAGCCATCTGGCGAATTTGGGACGGTGGCAAAATATGGGTGTTTGACGTTACCGTTCGAAAGATTTGCTTTTAGCATTATTTTTAGCTGTTTTCTGCCTTCGGTATGTCAAATTTAGCCTACCAAACTATTACAATGACATCATCACGAGCAGGTGGCACCCCCCCTAATTTTTTTTGCAGAAATATACTCCTCAGGAATTTGAAGCAACAAACTAGAAGCCACCAGGCCTTGCCTCTACCAAATGAGCTAGTCGTCCATACTACTTACCTGTAGGTGTATGCAAGTAGATACAGTGAAAAAATCCTCTAAGCAAACAGTGCACAATTTCTTCATAAAGTGAGCCCTTACCTGTTGAACCTTTGTGCATCTGTTCACGAATTTCCTTCACAATGCTGTCAACATTTTTGAACTGATGAGATCCATCTTGAACCTGAAGAAAAATTCAGCAAAGAGCAACATGCAGCTATGTTCAAAGACCATTAACATTGCACCACAATAACAGGCCTTCAAATGTTTTTGGCAACACTGCTCATACGGGCAATGGTACTGCTCAATTCTTATCCTGGGTGCCCAAACAGGCACTTTCTCTAACCGGAAGATTTTCCTTAATTCTAACTGTAACTGATAAATTGGAACAGATACAAACACCAAATCCTGTTTATTCA